>VOPJ01007492.1:139028-235842 GCA_014673585.1 Semibalanus balanoides
CCTCGCTCTTTATGCGTATCATTCTAATACGTCATAACACTCGGCCAATGAGAAGATTTCCTTCTAAATAAAAATGAGGAACGTAAAAACAGTTGAGGAAATACATGTTCTAAAAGTGTTATTTTACCGTAATAAAGTTAAAAAAATATTGAGCAATGAAGATGCAGAGTTATAGCGAGGTTTTCTGCCATGGCTGTGAATTCTACATACCCTTGTTTTTAGACCTAAATAAACCCTTGCCTAAACCAATATGATTCCATTGGCTGAGAGTCATGACATCATTTGGTTAGTTTCAAAATAATGCGGTGATTAATAAGCAAATTAATAAGTTCTCCTTGACAACGGAAGCGTTGTCTGTTGTGGCGGTTTTTCGATCGGTCTTTTGAGACGGTGTCTTTGTTTTGTGGCGTCTGATATTTGTTTGTTTTGTTTTTTACTGTTCTGCTGCTTTTCGCCCACAGCATAGGTAGGCTACCCGCTACATTCCAAGGGACTAATTTGTATTTAAATTTCACTGGTTATTGCTGGGGCGCCATTGTAACAATTGACTGTGTTACCACCCATGTGAATTTGGGAGGTGCGTTGCTGAAGTATTACCGTGGCCAGCCCGCCAGTTGTTTTTGCTAAAGGAAATAGTTTTTCATCCTTTGGAAACTGTTTTTCAAATACACAAATTTTTATTATATTTCAAATTAAACTTCTTTTTCATAAATGTCAAAAAAATTCCTACATCTCGGCCGATTCAGGACAGATGGACGTAAATGATTAATTCATCAAAGCTATATGCATGCTCTCCGTCGACAATGTCAAACCGTGGTTCAGACCAGAGGCTCCAGGGGATGTCATCCCTGTCCAGCTGCCAATAGGCTCGATTGTGACGTGTACCACGATCAATATTTTTGGCGCACCGACGTTTGTGGTGCAATGTTTGTGGGGGTGTTCCACGGGTGTTCAAATCCCTGATAGGGGTCCAATACAAAAGAAGATTAACGTATGTTATAATCTAAAAAAGGTAACATACGTGGGTCTTCCTAGAAACGTGACGTCAGTCATGGCCATGATTTTGGGACGTGATCTTTTCCCTTTCGCTGTCAAAATACCAGTTACTTAGGTGTAAAACCTCCAAAAAGTAAGTTAGAGATATTGCGTTGGTCTTTCATTTAGTTTTTGTTTGATGTAAATCGGCTGGATTGATTTATAGATATAGTTTGTCAAAAGTTGCTTGTTTTCATTGATTTGTATAGGGTCAAAGGAATCGGCATCCATATGACGTTTCCACCCCCGCATACGTGGTTCTTCCTAAGAATGTGACGTCAGTCGAATTCGGTCAAATTGCCGGATGACTACCTTCTTATAGGGCCTTGGTTCAGACAATCAAATTTGAATGGATAGTCACGTAAGATTACTGTACAGCCTCTGCCCTGGTGTGAGGCCCACAATTATTCAACAAAAAGTCGAATATATTCGGCTGGAGAGCCCTTTCAGTCCCCAGAAAGCTTGCAGTTAGGGGTTTTTCACACTTACCTTACTAGCCTAGCGGAAATCGGGAATTTGAAGGCAACATGGCCTGGGGGTCCCGCTCTCGTCAGCTCTGATTCGTTGATGTGCCTTACTCAGTATTGGGGAATTGAATACATGAGACCGTGACGCAGTGCGAATCGAGTTTGGCTTTTAACTGAGATACGTGTGGGCCGATGAATACACAAACTTGAGCTTGGAAGTGAATTCCAATCGTCTGACGACTCCTGACAACTTGAAAGGTGCGCTTGCGAGAGACGGTCTCTGCCTGGGGCTATCCAGCTTCCATTCATGGCTCCTGTGGCGCTAATATACCCGGTCCTCTTCATGAGCTTCCTCTGCGTTCAGCGACATGCCCGTGAAACAGCTTTTGATAGACAGTTATCATATCGCGCCTCGCCGCGCCTGTATGGAGGGCGAGGGAGCTTGAGGATCCGTAGCCCTCGCTCGTATGGACGCATGCGGTTTGAGGTCCTGTGACGAGATTCTAGTAAGCCGCCGGCGTTTGAAACCCGCTCCAAAGCGCCTTTGGTCAGTTTTCCCAAAGGGGCCCCAAGACGAGGTTTGCCGTACTCGTACGGTGAGGCCTCACCCGCAGCCTTGAAGCATCAGTGGCAGGGTGAAGTGCGTCGATGTGCAAGCAAACGAACGCTTTGCCAACTCGCTACTATCTGGGAGGCGCTTGGACACTGCTGCCGCATGTCATGCTGATGAATTGGGAGCTCTTGATGTCGACCTGTGACGCCCAAATCTTTTTCGTGCTGGGATCTTTGTAGCCTAACAACCATTGCGGTACAACGGACGAGGGTAGCAGGCCGCAAATGTCAGAATCTTGCACTTCGCACATTGAAGGATAGGAGCCATCTTCTAGACCTATTCCTCGCAGGGTGTCCAGGGTCAGCTTTGTATGGATGACGGTCTCTCAGGCTGTGCGGGCACCCGACCGTAATATCTTTCGTGTCATCTGCGAACGCTTAACTGACCCCTGCAGCGAGTAAGGTAGATCATCACAGGTAAGACATGATAAAGCAAAGTGGGGCGAGAACGGTATCTTTGCGGGGATACCATCTGAGAACTGGAGACCATATCAGACTTAGAGCCCTGCATAGCCACGACTCTCGGTACGCTCAGTAAGAAAGAGCTTTCACCCACTGCAGCAGCTTGCCCCTGATGTCCCATAGGCCATGAAGTTTGTGGAGAAGGCGCCTGGTGTGGTAAACTGCCGAGTCGAACGTCCTACTAAAACGGTCCCAGGTAGGCAACATGATCGCACTCCTCCAGCATCCAACCGCCCTATCTCCAATCCTCAGTACTTCAATGAGCTGGGTGGTACAGGAGCGCCCCGGGAGAAAGCCGTGCTGGGCAGGGTGGAGCAGACCAGAGTCAAACATGTGTTGAAGAATGCTATCTCTGACCAGAGACTCCAGGACTTTCGATGGAACCGATGTCAAGCTCACTGGCCTGTAGCTCGCCGGATCTTGTGCCTACATCCTTGTCTTGTAGATTGGTGTCACATCACCCAGCTTCCACTCTGGCGGAACCTGCCCCGAGTCCAGGGACTTTCGGAACAGGATGGAGAGTGGTATAGATAGGATATTTTTACAGGTAACCAAGGTCTTTGGGTGAATGCCGTCCGGTCCGGCAGAGCTGGAGGGTCTTAAGGCTTAGCTTTCTGTTCGACCAACTGGGGGTTGAATGGTTGATGTCACACAGAGGAGGACCTTTTCGAAGGATGTGCATCGCAGGCATAACTCCCAGGCGCTTCAATGGTGGAAACTCACTGGAGAAGTACCGTGCAGGAGGTGTTTCGCCTTCTTCTCCACGTTGTCCTTGGCAACAGATTCCATACCTCATTGGTCAGGGGTCCTCAATCCTGGCGAACGAGTCTTTTGAAGTCTGGTGCTTGCATAACCTCCAGAATGCCTTGGGGTTTGGGACTTCATCTGGTGAAGCCAGCTGGCATCTTCAAAGTCTCTCATTCGGAGATTTCTGGTCAGCGTTCCGTAGCTTATTCCTGTAGCAGGCGAATCTTCGGCGCTAGTTAGAATGTCCTGAGTCTGGGTGAAGATTCTCCAAAGTCGGGTTTTCTCCTTCTTCAGTCGCCAGGCTCTTCTGTCTATATACAGGTTTTTCATGGGTCTTGGCCTCTTTCTGACAGAGCAGGCAGCGATGCTACAGGTTAGATTCTGGTGAAAGAACCTAGAACCTTCATCCATGTTCATGATACACATCTGTGTCCAGTTTATAGCTCCCAGACAGTTTGTCAGATCATCATAGTTTGTGTGAGTTTTCAAACCTTGTTGTTGCTTGGCGGCTGAGAAACAGACCAGTTCAAAACTTAGAATAACATGGTCACTGTTCCCTAGGCCTGGTAGAAACTGAAGGTTCTTGACCATGCCTTCCTCATTTAGTAAAGACCAAAGTCAAGCACGTTTGCAGATTCTCCAACTCTAAATCGAGTAGGCTGTCGGATATGCTGGTGCAAAAAAAACAAGTCTGAGTGGTTTCAATAAAGGAGTGAGATGGGTGTAAACCTGGAGCAGTGGAGAGGCCTATATCCTAATTGATCAGCGGCAGGTTAAAGTCTCCTGTTATCATCAGATGAGTGTGTCTGGTACTGCTTGCTTGGTGAAGGATTTGCTCCAGCTGATGGACACTGGTTTGTATATCTGCTGAGGGACTTCTGTATAAGCATCCCACAAGCAAAATCATGTTTCTCTCTCTTGGGGCGATGTTCAGCCAGACCTGTTTCAACCAGGCAGCAAGGAAACATTTGACTTCAACTGCATGGAGGTAATTGGCAGCATAAACACAGATTCCCCTCTTTCCACTCCTCCCTAGGTTAGAAGATGACGGATCAAAGTTTGTGAACAGCGAGTATCCAGAAATTGAGAGCAGTGAAATGCTTATTGGAAGCTTCTGGGCCTTTGGGACAGTTTCGGTCAAGCAAATCAGGTCTGGGGGGTTGGTACTAATGTGCATACACAGATCGTCTCTTTTACTAACAAACTGATCAGTGTTAGTGTACAGCACAGTGAGGCTTCCTTGCTTGTCCCTCATACCTATTTGCTGCTTGGGCAGTCAATATTGACCAACGGGGGTAACAGCTGGCGGGTGATGTCCGGGCCCGGCAGTAGATGGAGCTTGCCCAGTGTTGGTTTTACCCCCGAATGCTCAGCCCCAAGCTGCTCCAACTTGACCGCCGCTCAATTCACAGAGGCTCCAGTGGTTGTTGGGGATGTTGGGCGGATGGGATATACCTGAGGTTGGGGAGTGGTTGCGCATGTACATTAAACATTGGATGCTTGCTGTGGTGGGGGGACTGGGAGAGCTCAAGGGTGGACCCTTCTGCACTGGACCTCGTACAATCCTACCCTGTTTGATATACAGGTTTGTTTCTCCCGCATTTCTTCTCACCGAAAGCTCCTCTCTGAGCTTCTTCCCTGTCTCTCGCTCCTGCTGTGTAAGGTCAGGGTTTATGAACAGAGATCGCCACTCTGTGGAATTCCTCAGTTCAGGGGCGAGATTTAAGCAGCTCAATTTGGTTTCACCATTATCCAATGATGCTACCAGCAGCCTTGGCTTGCGCGGCAACTTTTTCCGCTGCTCGGAACGCTCGGGATTGCATTTTGGATGTTTGAGATGCAGCTCCTTCCTCACATGTCTCTGAGCTTGAGATATCTTTTTCAATCGCATCAGTCTGTGAATCTCCTGTTCCTCTGGGGAGGTTGTATATCACAATGTTACATTTCCTTTTTTCCTTATCCATGTAATTGTCAAGCATGCCAGAGATCTCCTTAGCTGCCTGTGACCCAATGTTGACTGTAGCTTGGGGTTGGGGAGGTATGGTGCTGCTCCTAACTGAGGCGACAGCTTCAGCACAAGATCCCTTTACAATGTCGGCATAGGAACCTTTCAGCTTCTCCTGCTCCTCAAAAGAACGCTTGATCAATCGGGTCTGATGTGACACAGCAATCTCTTGTTCCTTCATTGATCCATGCACAAGTTTCATGTGCTCTCTGAGAGAAGTATCTAAGCCTGCAACTTTACTCTCAAGCTGGGCAATCTTCTCACTAACAGGTGACTGTTTGGAGAGTGTGGATTTGCATTCCGAGCACAGCCAGGTGAGAATGGGGAACCTATCGAGAGCGCTGACAGCATCAGATGGGACAACCTGGCAGGAAGCGTGGAACCAGTTGGAGCATTTATCGCACTGCAGCCCGCATTGTCCATCCTCTACTGGGTTCCCACAAATAATCGTTGCGCCTGGACCTCCTTTGCAAAAACAAGGTTGAGTCGCTTCCTATGTCACTACCAAAAGGTCGGTAGGCGCTCGCCACTTGGTTTTCCACCATGACTGCCTTGGTTTCTTTGCTTTGGGTTTGGCCTGGGGCTTCAGATCCCTGTTCACAATCAAGATCGAAAATACCCCTCCTTAGGCCCAAATTGTCCATATGCGAGTTATCAGACATATCAGAACTTACGTGAATTTCTTCTTCCTGGTCAGCTTGCACTTTCTTGCTACTCACACCATTAGTCAATCCTCCATCACCCTTACCTCCCTTACGTGTCTTTCCAGACTGCTTTACCACTCCCGGTTCTTCCACAGCTTGTTGTTCTACATTTCCCTTGTTTTTCAGGTTGTGATTGACGGCATCGTGACCTTGGCGAGCCCTAGCGCCTTGTTGTGGGGTAGGTGAGCGCGCCAAACGATCTCACGACGTGTTGTTAATTGCGGCGAGGTTCATTTCCAACGGAAAAATTTGAAGTTGTGTGCGACAAAAACTCCCTTTTTCGGTAATTCAACAAAAATTTAAGTTGCTGGCGGTGTTAATAGTGATGCAAAAAAACATCTCAAATCAACTGCAAGTTCCCAGTGACAAATATGGTCCATCAAGGTCAAGCGAATCGAAGCTCTCGGAGGCACGTACCGACCGCGCCGAATTCCCGACCCGACATCACATGGCTTTAATGGCTTACCCGACATTAATGGCTATATATTATCTTAGGTTTTCGTCTCGATCGGACTTTACTGCTAATATATTATCTTAGGTTAGGTTAGGTTAGGTTAGGTTATGTTTTGTTTGTTATATGTAACGAAAAGTGCTCTAGAGTTATTTATTTTCTATAATTATCGGAAAACCTATTAAAATCCCTAGATTTTTTTCTGGAATTGTTGAGAAAAAAAAAAGATTTGACATAAAATCTCTTAGGAATGCAAAGTCTCTAATTGGTGGCACTGAATAGTGTTGACAGTGACACAGACCTTGAACTGCAGAGGATGACGACCAAAATGGACGCTCGCGTCGGTTAAATAAACGCGGTGATAAACTCTCCCCCGGTTAGAATGTAAGGTAAGAGTACAGAATAGTGTCTAGAAACATGCCAGAATGTCCAAATAATCAACTAGTGATGAAATAGTAAAGTTTNGCAACCATTATCAGCCAGAGTGCTCTCAAAGGTTTGAGACACATCCAGGATGAGCTTATGGGGGATTGTTGGTAAAATATAAATGTCAAGGTCAGGTCACAAAAGGTCACTATGCCAAAAATTATACGAAAGTCTTGCAACACATGTTTTATATTCTGTTTTACGTGTAGAACACAATATCGATACTCATTTTACCACCTGACTTAATGTACGTGAAGTAAAGGTCAAGTGAAGGTCAAATTAATGTCACAAAAGGTCACAATTTGAAATTGATAAAATAATAAACCAATATACATGTTTTTGGACTGGTTTTGTCTCAGAAAATACAGTGCTGCTATTTATTTGTCTGTATCTGGTCAAAAAAGACAAAAAATAAATAAAAAATTGAAGTCATGAGTTTCCCATGCCTTAGATCACTTGTCAGAAACAGGGATATCATTTTGAAATTTGGTAAGGTAGTTGAATATGTATAGCTATTTTTAATATATTCCGTTTTTTTAAAGTCGTTATTTTTTTGTCATTTAAAACAAAAAGTATTTTTGAAGAAAAAGGTCAGGTAAAAAACAGCTTTTTCGAAAATCGGAGATCGCCATAATGTGGCCCTTGACATTTGTTATATTCTCAGCTTTTAGGATTCCGTTTTGTCTACTACATGACATTTTTACGGTTCTGCTAAGTTTAGCTGATTTTGGTGGTCAAAATCAGTCGTGTAGTGAGCGTTCAACTTAACTTTGCTATATCTCTACAAGGATTCTGACGAAGTTAAACAAAAGTAAATAAAGGTGTGCAAAAGGACGCCGATAGGTTACTAGAAGTTTGGAGTAGGTATAGTTGTCTTATTGTGTGAGATTTTAGATATTCCTCAGGGGGAGGGGGGGGTAAAAAACAGTGACTCGCGGGTTAAATATCTTGGTTAGAGAAAGCAGAACATTGGTATTCCGGCAGAAACTAGTACAAAACAGGGGCGGAGCCAGACGTTTGGCAAGTGTGTGTGTGGGGGGGGGGAGGTACGGTATCCCCAGGCCCCCCTGAAAATGGCACCCCGGATTCATGCCACTATATTTGGCCTAAATCCGGCCTATATTTTGCAGGGCCTATTTTGACTGTACTTTGCAGGGCCCCTAAATAGTCGCAAACAGGGACGTCGCTGGTACTCTTTAGTGTGAAAGTTGGCCCAATGGGGGAGGCTACGTGTCCCCTCTGCCCCTTGGCTGCGGCCATGGTGCAAATTGTCCTTAGTGAAACATTTTCCGATATCCTGAGTTCCTGACAAAGGTGTTCCTCGAACTAAGCTGAACTTGGATTTATAGACCGGATAAAAGCTTCTTCTACACAAGTTTAAATCACAATTCTCAAACCTCGCAGCGAGACTAGAAAAAGATACACAGTCCGCCCCCAACGTGAACTTCCCAGCCGAAAATTGATCCAGTTACCCGAACTTCACGAAAGCTCCCAGCTCCCGCTTGCAAAGATGTTTGGCCGAACTACCAAAAGAAACGCCACCAGTCAGTGTCCATAAATAAAGCATGTATTAACACTTACAACATATACTGCCAGCCTATGTTACTTTGCATTCCAACGCCCGTTCGAAGCCTCTCATCCTGACATTGCCTCAGTGGACCGGTCCCGACACAACACAGGCAGCCTCGCTCGACGGCAAACACCCACACAGTTCCAAACGCCAACACACTAACGCATTTCCTCTTCGGAGCTCTGGTGCACCTCCTTAGCGGAGACATATGCAGCGCGAGACAGACATTAGTGGCGCAGCGGACCGCAGCGCGACGAGACGCAGCGCGCAGCCGCCGTCCGACTCGAACAACTAAATCATGGCGAGCGCGCAAAATGAGAAAGTGCACTTTGGCAAACGAGTTGGGGTGACGTATGGGCTGTTTGCGGCGGCGGCGGGCGTCGAAGGGCAGTGACGAACGGTGACGAACGGTGACGAACGGTGACGAACGGTGACGAACGGTGGCGGCTGCGAGGAGCTGCCATGTCGCCTGCACGTGCAGATACGGCGAGGGATGGAGCCCGTGCGTCGTGATCGACGCCGCGGCCAGCGCAGGCTGGGTCGGACTCAGAGTCAGCACGCGCACGGCGTGTGGTTGGACTCAGGAGTCGGTGCACGCTCGGCAGGCGGCAGGCGGCGAGTTCGGAGTGCGGCTGACAGCACTAAAGGGTATTTGCTGACCTGGCCAGAGATGTTTGGCGAGGAAGGAGGGGTGTACGGGCCGCAGTCATGTCACCAGATGTCCCACCGCGCGCGACACCAGGACTCGCAATCAGACACTCAACACGGAAACAATGAGTCAAATGACAACTGCAGGAAAATGCCGGGCCCATTGTGTTGCCCAGTGGGGACAGACACTGCTATCGCGACGACGCTCACAGCGGCCTGAATCACACAAACAGCAGGCCGAAACAAACACAGGCAGACAATTTCCAGGAGCCGCGCAGTCCAGGGCAGCTTCCTTGCTCGACAAAATAAAGACACTTCGTTAAAACGCACACTGGCTTAGCTCATTTGCCAAGTGCACGACTCTAATAAATCACGGAACTATTTGTGATATCAAAGAGCTACGTCCAGTCTTCGCCATGCACCGGGTGACTGTCTCCGCTCTTTGGCCAAAGACTAGTCTTATCACATTGAAGCCGTTCGGCCGGCCTTGCCCCATCGGCCTCGACAACACCACATCGCAACACGAAGAGAATGCCCTGGGGCGAAACACGTCAAGCCCTCAGCGGCGGTAACCCAGTTCACGAATCTTCGCACCCCGAGCCCTCCTTTTCACTACTTCTGCTCACTTATATAGCGAGAGAGCCCACCAACATGAGCGCAGAATCGACTCGCCGGATGGCTGGGCACATAGCCTCTCAGCAGTTCGATGCCCACGTGATTGCGTTGCTCCCTCCCCCTCTCTCTCTCTCTCCCTCCCCCTCTCTCTCTGGTCCGCCCCAGCCGAGAGGGACGACACGCTGTCTGCGCCGACAGTTGACAGATGACAGCTGACAGCTGACAGTTGCCAGATTACATATGACAGATGACAGATGACAGTTGTCAGTTGACAGATGACATATGACATATGACAGATGACAGTTGTGAGTTGACAGATGGTAGTTGCCATTTGACAACTGACAACGGACAGTTGACATTTGACAGTTGACATATGACAGTTACCATATGACAGTTGACATATGACAGTTTGACAGTTTGACAGTTGACTGCTGACAACTGACGGCGCTTGTCGGCGACATATGTGTGTGAACATGACAAACACTTGCAATTAAGTTCGTTTAACGGCTATTCAACAGGTTATTCTGCATGCATTGTGACTCAACGAAGAGGCATTATTTCCCATCACAAAACGGAGGTCTCCCGACGCTTTCAACAAAAGCTCTTCTTCGTATGACGTTTCCTGAACTGAGTTCAGATGTTTCCGAGAGTATGCAGGAAGTCTTGTCCTTGTTTCAACCTCCGGTTGTTCCGTCGCCGACAGACAGATCACGCTGGGTGCGTCTGGCGCAGTAACCACAGTCACCACAGTAACCACAGTCACCACAGTCACCACAGTAACCACACAGTAACCACAGTAACCACACAGTAACCACACAGTCACTGCACCCAGTAACCACAGTCACTGCACCCTCGGTCTCCGCTCTGAAGTCGCTCACATCGAGGAGGGATCCTTCATCTGATGAGGAGGGATCCTCATCTGATGGGGAGGGCTCATCTGATGGGTGGGGCTCATCTGATGAGGAGGGATCCTCATCCGATGAGGAGGGATCCTCATCTGATGGGGAGAGCTCATCTGATGGGGAGGGATCTCATCTGATGGGGAGGGCTCCTCATCTGATGGATAGGGCTCCTCATCTGACGGAGGGATCCTCATCTGGATCCTCATCTGATGGGGAGAGGATCCTCATCTGATGGGGAGGGCTCATCTGATGGGGAAGGTCGTCTCATCCGGCCAGCCGGAGACTCCTCATCTCGCGAGGATGACGCTCACCGCCAGTATCAGCCAGTTGGCGAATCTCGTACACAGTGGGACAGCGCAGAGTCTGAAAAAGGGAAACTCAAGTCAGACAGGGCAACAACATCACTGTGCTAGTGGGACTAATATGACCGGAGACTCGAGTCAGACAGGAGGCAAAGACTATCACTGTGGACTAGCGACAGAATGGCCGCTGGGTAAACAAGGTTATCGCTTATGACTTGCACAACGAAAAAAAAAGAAAAAACGAAAAAAAAAAAAAAAAAACGAAGCGTGGTTCTGATCTCGGAAATAACATATAAATAAAAGCATTTAGACTAAACTCTATACATACACATTTTCTTGAACTAAAATATGTGATTAGTCATGAATCATTGCACATTACTTAACTATCACTTTTTGTTCGTCGACTTTTCCACTGTACCCAATGCAGGTGCTATTGTTTCTACTCAAATTCACATTCACAAGCACCACACATAAAACAATTTCCAATACAATGTTTCCCTGCTGTAACAAATGTGTCTCTGCCACCCGGTCCTGAAAGAAACTCATATTTACGAGCTGCGTCCAATAAATACTGAGACGCGGAACAAATGCCAGGTGATATGGGACAACGGCGTCCACTTAAATAAATACAGCCCAAGGGAAGCTATTTCTGGTAAAATATCGCCCAGCTCTGCCGAAATGCGCTCGGGTGGCTGCGCCCAATTTTCCTGAGGCAAAAAGCCCTCCAGCCGGCGGCGGCAGTCCATGTCGTTATGAGGCGACACGCGCCGGAGGCTAGTGGCTAAAGCTGGCCTCAGTCCAGTGCTAGCTTTACTTCCACTGGACGAAAATTGGCACGGGCGCTCAGAGAAAGAACGCCTGCTTTCTGAACGGGTGACCGGGGTTGAAGCCCCGCAACGGGGCAGCTGAAGAGGTTGACACGTCCCCCAATATCTCTCGGAACAAGGCGAGAGTTCCAGTTAATGCCTTAGTCGATCACAAGAGGATACGTGATTTGGTCTTAAACTAAACAAACTAAACCAAGAACGCCAATACCGCCTTGCCTATCGCTTTCATTAGTATGGAGCACAAAGGCGCACACAGACGGATGACACGGACAGAGCGCCACGCACACGGACGCTCACAGACGCATGACAGGAGCGGCAGCGTCGCCGTCCATAAATGACACTAATGACGTCAGTAGAGTGGCGATCCCGCGGCGCGGCGCCCCGACACTGTTGTCAAGTCACGTGTCCGCCGCGGGCCCGCGGGGACGGCGGGGCGTGATAAACAAATTACGGACGAAATTACTCTCCGATGTGAGGTCGACGCAATATCATACAGTTTTACGACGGCGTGCAAATGGCTGACGAAATTGGCTTGACTACGAGTGAGCAGTTCGATCTGATTTAGTACGTACGAGCGCTCTCTGTTTATGACGATGAACTGAGTAGCAAATGGAGTGTTGGCTGCTTTTGGCTAATGATGATTTTATTGAAGGGTGTTACAACTGCATGGTTATATGGCACCCTTATTCGGAGAAGCGTGCGGCAACGAACGAACGAAAAATACGAGCACTGATGACCAAACAAGGCTAGCAATATAAGCAGAAGTATATCGTGAGCTCACCACAGTAGCAGACACCGACGATATTTCCAATTTAATAAATGTAATAAAGAGCAGGCGATGTAATCCACATCAGAGCGCTAACCGCTGTCCGGGCAGGACAGATATTTGCGGGAGAGATGAAGACGGATTCCCAAGCACGACCCATTTCCCAGCCTCATGAAAAATTTACCCCGCTTCCGCCGGGCACCATTCTGAAAAGCCGCCTCGATATGAACCACGCTCGCGACTCTGCCCGCCCGCCCGCCAGAGGCCCTCGCTCTCTTCCCGCCTGTTGACGCACATTTTTCATCGTCCGCGTCTCGCCTTCAATATCGCGTCCCGCCCCAATCGCAGACGAAGCTAAGGATGAATACACAAAGCCCACGCCGGCCGGGTCCCGGTAGATTGAAATATACGGCGTCCGCTGGGGAGCGGCTGGTACGTCCCCGTCACAGGCGTGCCCTATTGTTTTTGTCGCTGTTTTGACGCCGATAAAAACTGCGCCGCTCGTCGTCGACGATCACCGCAGCTGTCGACGTTCGCCGAGCTGGCTTTGTGTCATCGCTCCGGACCCTCGTCGCTCCGTCCTGCACGCTTTATTGCCAATACGCAGCCGACTAGTGAGAATAACGACCTCCTTTGAGAAGTCATCAAAGCAGAATTGTGGAGATGACTCATAACTCCGCGGCGTAAGCGAGCCCCGTCCCGTCCCGGCCCTGGCCCTGGCCCGCGGGCCTGCTCGTGGCCCGCACGCGAAGCAAGTCAGACCGAGCAGCAAGTCCGACCGGCTGATGGGTGGAGGTCAGAGTCGAGGCGGGACGGGACGTCGGCGACCGTTTGAGCTGCGACACCCGGCGACACCCCGCGACACGCGGCGACCGGCGACACCCGGCGATACCCGGCGACACCCGGCGACACCCGGCGACACCCGGCGTCGCTCAGAGATAGCAGGGGCGGCCGGCGGCAGTTTTTGCCCGGCCCGACTCCGTTTCAGGCTGACAGCGCGGCTCCAGCGGAGAGGAGGTGTAATTGGACGGAGAGCAAGGTCACCGGAAGGCCACCGGAAGTGGGACACAAACAAGGCGGCACCACCCACCGCGACACGTCCTATCGCGGAGATGACAACCCAGACCCTACCACTGAGGCGTCACTGTCACTGTCATCTGGTCAACAGGCCACACACAAGCAAGAAACGGGCCATACACAGTACACACAACCCAACTCTACTCACACTCAAACCCGATAACCCAAACCAGGACCACAAAAATCGGCCACAGCAAGCCTATCACAAACATCGCGCGGCCGGCAACCGAGCGGAAGTCTTACTTTTGCTGTTCTCGGCGGTACTGTCGAGCACCTGGGAGACCTCGGGCGGACGGTCTCCAACGGCGCTCGCCTCGCGGCTCTGCCAGTAGACCGGCTGCACCATGTCCGGGATCTGCGAGACGCACTTGAGTTTGATGTTGCCCGACCGGAAGTGATGCGGGCGAACCCGGAAGTGCAGGCCGGCCGTCATCGTCTCCAGACCGTCGTCATGAATGGTCGGCGGCCACAACTTGACATGCTCCAGTGCCGCCTGGCGGGGGTCAGCAGAGGTCAACGTGACGATTGTGGGTCGATTTTGAATGGGGGTATTAAGACGTAAGCTGAACAGTGAATTCGATACAGTAAATATATTATTACTAATAAATGCCTATTTGATGTTAAATTACATGAGATATAACACGAATCAAAATTGGTCAGCAGAGAATGGTATATACTAGGAAAGTTTTCATATTTGAGCAGGGGCGGCGCTGTGGCCCTTGAGACCGTGTTCTGATCGCACCACATTCCCGCTGCGGGAATCCCTGGAATCACCCGGCGGGCATTTGGACTGCACTACTTACCGCAGTTTGGCAAATTAACTTATGCATTAATATTCCTGTTAACTCTTTTGCATTCGAGAATCGGTAGAAAGCACTTTTCTCTCTTGATTCCCTAGAATCCCCCGCGGGAATCGAACGGTCAGAACTCGCCCTAAGTAGGCAAGGCAACACTTATCATAAATAAAACATCGATAATTCAATAATACTTCATATCTTCACATCGATGATACTTCATAATATAGGAGGCTAGAAGCTGCAGTTCTTACATCAGACCTATATGGCACTGGCATCGTCGTTGAGCTCTGTCAATAAATCATATAATTCACACTGAGGCTTTACATAATTATCTAAAAAATGTGTATATATCGAACATAAAATAAACCTATGTCAAAATCAATTGTATCTCCTCTTTTGCCTAAACATGCATATTTGTTTGCGTGTTTGACAAAAAAATGTTTTAAATTTATATAATAAATTACTCATTCAAAAAGTGGTAGAACTCTGATTTTCGAAATAATAATTGAACCCCCATGTGGCAAAGCTACTACGAGTCTAAAATAATAATGATATTGCAGTCATATTCATTTTATGAAGATTAATTGCACTTAAACAAAGGGTGTTCTTCAACGATTTTCTAGTTCATTTGCCTACCTTACGAACTATTGTCTTCAGCAGGAGTCAGGACCAAATAAAATTGTACACAGCCTGTTCAATAATCTAAAAGGACGAGGTAAGCAAGCTAAGACAAGGGTTTTCTTGCATTTGCGTTTCATTTATGGTTTCGAATGAAATTGTCTTCAAATTGTAAAAATGATGGATAATGTACACATTGCTGATATTGGTATTGCTAAGCAATCGAAATGGGTCAAAGATAGGCCCATTCCGATTGCAGAAAGACATATTAATCAGAAAAAAATGAAAAGAAGGGAGGATAAATATCGGCATCGGAAGAAGGCTACCGATAACCGAACAGGGTAGGCATTGCCTACCATGCGTATCTATGTATGTACATGGGGAAACCACCCTGCATTTGAGAGTAATTATCAACAAGGAAACATCTTACCAAGAAATATCAGAACGGTCAAAATTTCAACATCCCGAGACATAGCGGGTTACCGGGCACACCGGGTCGAACCGGAGACACAGTGGGTTACCGGGCACGCTGGGTCGAACCGGAGGACAAGCAAGATGAGTCACCAACACTTCGCAGGAATGCAGCGGGAACGGGCTAGGGAGTTAGTGAGCGCAGCAGCGCGACTTAGCCGAGCGGAGCAGCGCGACTTAGCCGAGCGGAGCAGCGCGACTTAGCCGAGCGGAGCAGCCGAGCGGAAGCAGCCGCGACTTACGGCGAGCGGAGCAGGCGCGAAGCAGAGTATAAGTGCCGTTTTCCACGATGGGTTATTGTGCGCGAAATGTTTTAAAACATTTAAAAATGTTTTTAGTATTGTAGCCGCTTTCACGATGGACTAATTGGCGAAAATGTTTTATCCCTCGCCCTAAGGTCCACCGGCGAGGGTTAAACATTTTCTCGCAATTAAGCCCATCGTGAAGACGGCTACCACTGAACCATTTTTAAAACATTTTAAAATGTTTTAAAACATTTCGCGCAAATAAGCCATCGTGAAACGGCTAGTGAGTGAAGGAGGTGGGTGAAGTGTGGAATATTCGGCGTCTTTAACCTTCCTGGACAAAAAAAAACTTTTTCAGCTCCCTTCCAAAGTTGATGATTTTGAATGGGTCTGCGGTTACGTTTCTGCCTAGTCCACACACTAAGTGCAAGTGAAATGTCGAACTGCTTACTTCAATAGCCGTTTTTACGATGGCTTATATTTTTTGCGCGGTTTTAACATTTTAAATGTTTTAAAATGTTCAGGAGTAGCCGCTTTCATGATGGACTAATTTGCGAAAAAAAATGTTTTAACCCTCGCCGTACGGGACCGTAGGGCGAGGATTAAATCATTTATCGCAATTTAGTCCATCGTGAAGACGGCTACAACCAAAACATTTTAAAACATTTTAAAATGTTTTAAAACATTTCGCGCAAAACAAGCCATCGTGAAAACGGCTAATATATAACACAATTAACAGACATCCACTGCGAAAACAATACTGCAAACCATTGCAACAACACGATTGTGTGCCCAGCCATCAAATTCGAGCGTCGTCAAAAACAGTTTGTGTGATGTAACTGTTACTGAGCCCATCTATATCCTGTATGAGCTGTCTTTCATCCCAATATTCCAGCCGGGTATCGGTCGGGTGGGTACAGGCGGCCGGGAGCTCTAAAGATCGCGATGACCGGCCTCTAGCCGCCAGTTTGTGGCGAAAGTGATGGAGAGCTTGTCTCAAAAGGACGGCCAACCAATACACTCGACGCTGAAGACATGCGCTGACCAGCGCTCTCGTTGCCACCAGCGGGAAGCCACTCGCCGGGACCTGACTAGTGGTTTGTTTTTCCGTGCGGCATCGTAAAAACTGCACGCGTGACCTGGATGCATTGCCCGTGGCTAATTGAATTGGATGCAAGAGGCCTGTCTACGGAATTTGAAACAGCGTCTGGCGAGGAATGCTAATTTTTCGCCGTAATTTCCCAAGCGGTGGTCACAGTCGGTCGTGTCACCACCGCTCCAATGTCAAAACTGGGTGTTACCACTACTCCAATGTCAAACCCCGGGTCCATATATCTATCCCGTCAGCCCACAATGCCGCCCTGGGCTGTGCTGACTGCCTATTGCCGTGATGGACGAACAGGAGGTGACTGGCGGGACTGCTGCCGTCCGGCCCCTCCCCTGCCTCCCTCCCCCCCCCATCACCCCACCCCAGCGGAGCGCCAGCCGGACCCATCTGTCCAAACAGGGACGCGTGCGGCGTGACGGACTCGCAGACAGACACACAAACATCGGCCGCTCGGCATCCGTCCACACTGGGAGAGACAGTGACGGACAGCGTCACTGACATTGCGCGTTCACAGACGCTAGTTCCTACCAGCGTATACCGACATACGGGCATATAGTAGCCAGTAGGTATGTGCTGGAAGCATGCACTTACCGCTTCGGTTTTCCTACTGGCGTTTCTACAACACATGCTAGTTGATGAGTCGTGTGTCTTACCTCCTCATTATTGATGAACCAGGTGAGCTCGGCGGCCGGCTTGCTCTTGAAGAGGTTGCACGCCTAATAAGAACTTCTTGACCGTGTCACCAACTTCGTACCCATAAATGCGATCTTGCCCCACCGGCCGTGTGACTGGACCGCCTCCTCCCTCTCCGGAACCATGCCTTTGGGAGTAGCTAGAACTACTTTACTGAGATATTCTGCACGGGTAGTAAGCAGGACACTACCTGAGATACTTTAGCGGGTAGAAGTCAGAACACTACCTGAGCTATCACTTGCGGGATGATAGCAGATACACTATCCGAGATACTCGGGAGAATGTCCAGAACATTCTACTCGAGATATTTCTGCCGGGGAAGTGCAGAACACTACTGAGATACTCTTTGTCCGGGAGAAGCAGAACACTACTGGGAATACTGCCGGGATGAAATTATCAAATAACACTTACTGAGATAAACACTTGCCGGTGAAGAAGACAGAACATACCAAGATACTACAGATCTTTCATAATGTTCTCTTGACTCAACAGCCGAAGAACTGACTCAACCTTTGACTCAGTGCTGTTTTATAAAAGGATGACACGACTCGTACTCGACTCTGCTCAAGGCAGTTTACTGGAAAATGAATTCTAGAACTCGACTTAATCTAAGTGCAGTTTTTAACAATATTGATTTCGACTCGACAAAAAAAAAAATAGTCGTATACCGTCAATTTTTGACTTTCATACAAGTTATTTCAGTATTATTTTTGATGTTGACCGTGAGGGAATGGAAGGGGAGGGGGTGGGTGGGTATAGGATAGTGGTTGTCGAAAACGATCGCATTTTATCCATTAAGTAAATTGATTTTCTTCAAAGTGATGAGAATGTGCCATCCAAATGCTCCTTAACTTTGTCCCTGTTTGTTCAATTTTTCGATTCACCCTTTTTGTTTTTGAGTGACTAAGTCTCTTGACTCATATAGGGACCGATAGAATCTGACCCTAATTCTTAGACTGAAATTATGTTGGTTCAAACAGATTGATTCGAATCGATCTCTTGAATTTTTCAAATACTCCGCTTTAAAAAAATTGAGTTCGAGCTAAACTCGCATAAACTCCTGGTGGACCAAAATGTCTCAATCTTCATATAGAAGTATCGACCTCGTGAAATTCATTCTGAGTCAGGTTTTGACAAGGCTTCTGGTGGCAAGACAGAGACAGTAAAGCTCGTATAATCACTATGTCCGCAACGGCCTTTCTGATTTTCATAACACGTTTTCCTTTGTTGTTAATGGTTCATATATTAAAACACAGGATTTCTTATCATGTATTTTAAAAGGGTGACATGCGACAGCCCGCGTTGTTAAAACAACAAAGCAACTACAGAGTGACGTCGCTTGTCAGAGTAATTTGCATGCAGGTGTCTCCGTCATACAATATGCATACACAATGCAGCATGAGTGCCCAAATACATGCAATCACCTGCTATTGACACTATCAGCCGCTGCATCTACGAAAAGCATGCCGGTGGCTGTAATGTATATTCACCAATCTTATTCCCAAAGCAGTGATAAACCATCGATGTTGGATCCGCTCAAATAAAAAAATATGGCGGCCGTAAATCCCGGAGGCGACGGACTATCTCATACGCAGACAGATCAGCCTGAATGCGGTGTGACTTTGAGACAGTCCAGAGCGTGACATTTCTTAACGACATGTAATCCTGCTCAGTATTCATGACCGAGCCATAGTACCTAACTGGCAGAAGATCCTGCCAATTTGTGCCGGCGCTGTGTGCTGGGACGAATTTAAAAAGGCCACTCGAATACAAATGAACCCACCAGGGAAATTTCCCCGTACGGCGCGCTTACTAGAAGGTAGTACATTTACAGCGTCGGATATACGCTCATTTGGCTATCATACCAAATCAGCCGGTGCAAGTGCAGTTTTGACATGAGCTTTATCGTTAGAAAGGCTCCCATTGAAGGGCGATACAATCGTTTTATTGAGTTTCCCGGCAACAAATCACAGAAAGACAATCGCGCAGTCAGATCAGCACTAAGAACCGTGTGTTATCTTTCAATATCTTAGACGGTTACAGTTTCAACACAGTAATACAAACTTATCACATCAAACAAATGGAAATGGTTTTGAACCATAAATCATCAATGAACTTAGGTGCTGAACATATTTGACATATTTGCACGCCTTTTGTTTTAGTTTAATAGCTTGGCCCGGAACTGTAAATGCTTTGTGTCAACGCATCCTGCCTTCCAAATAATTGGCTAACCAAACTTAAGACTGATTCAGCTGTAACAAAGGAGTGTACAGTAGGAGCAGTACACACAGGAAGCTGACTGCAGAGCGGGCGCATATCACTGTGTCGGCTGCAGTTCAGCATTCAACATCATCAGCAGAAATATCGCGTTTGGTTCATTTGCAGTACCGGTGCCGCGTTTGGTTAAATTGCAGTACCGGTGCCAAGCGTCTCTTCAACGATGTTTTTTTGCCCGACATATTTCCTAAAATAGCTGTTGCTGAGACTCATGCTATTAAATGCCTGTTAGCGAGCACACCTCTGCCGCCCCCGCCCCTTGATGCTATCCCTTTCTTGGTTTTATGACACCACGTATAGATAAAATGTGAACATAACAAAGTTTCTTTTTAATCTTTGCATATTGTATTTGTTTCAATGCTTATGCACATTGCTTTCATCAACCAAGATCTATTCAGAATTTAATGATGTGCACGGTGGTATATTTCACTTAATGAAACAATGACGAGAGTCGTCATTGCGAGTGAATTTAAACGTCGAGACAAACTTCATGTTTTTCGCACGGCTATTCAGTCAGCGTATTCAGTTAAGTCACGGCTATTCAGTCTCTTTGCGGGCCTGTGCACTGTGCAATGTGCACCTTTGTTCCGGATCATAGCGCGGAGTCGACCGGGGATCGATCCGATGGTGTCGGCATAGTCTTGTTCTATCTTCCTCCAGGCCCGGGTGATTGCAGCTCTCAGCTGCCGTTTGGTTTGTGGGTTGCCTACGCTCAGACTTCACAGCATCTTTCACGATCGCCCACACATTCTCTTAGGGCCCAGAATCGGCCATCCTCCTCCCTTGTTCCTCGTAGGGACTGGTCCTGGAATAGCCTTTTCCTACGCGTCAAATGCCACCCTGGCCCTCTGGATGGTTGCAGGATCATCTTGCCACATAGCGCGTGGCAACATGACCTTGACCTCAGGGCCGATGACTCCACTAGTTCGGCGTACACGACGGCGTTCACATAAAATAACGATAGAAACGACTTAAAGGAAATAGTTCACCTTCAACATGGGTTTTGAACTGAGATAGCAGTTGTGTGTTGAAAAAACCCTCACTGCAAGTTGTCTGGGCTGAAAAGGCTCTCCAGTCGAATATATTTGACTTTTTTGTGGAAGGAGTGTGGGCCTTAAACAAAGAATGTCAAGAATGTGGGCCTTCGGGAGGCCATACAGTAATCTTACGCGACTACTTTCGAATCTGATTGGCTGAGCCGTTCGATTATTTCGTTTGAAGTTGCAGAATACGCATATAGTTTTGATAAAATGAAAAATGTACGTCCTTCTGTCCTGAATCGGACCGATGTATGTATATTTTTACAATATGAAAGGAATTTGTATTTCAAAATGTAATCAAATCGTGTTTGAAAAAAAAAATCCAAAGTTAACTATTTCCTTTAAGTCTCAAAATGGTAAAATTTGTTGAAAAAAGTGTCACTATATTTCGGCACAAGCCTTCATCAGGTGACTGAGGTCAATTAATTTGATATAACAAGAACACACAAATGAATTTAAATTTATCAAATGAATTTATCTAGATTTAAAAAAAAAATTGTCTCAGTCACTTGATGAAGGTGTGTGCTGAAATAAAGTATAGTATATAGACACTTTTTCGACTATTTTTACCATTTTGAGACTCAAGTCATTTGTATCGTTATTTTCTGAATTATGCCAAGCCTGAAACAAGGGTTAAACTTAATTGATAAAAGGCGGTCACAGACTTGGTCCATAGATAATGTGTAGACGATCGTGAAGATGCTGTGAACGCAGACAACCCACAAACAAAACAGCAGCTGAGAGCTGCAATCAACCAGACCTGGAGGAAGCTAGGACAAGGCAAGGTTCAGTGCCGACGCCTGATCGGGTCAATCCGCCGTCGGCTCTGCGCTGTAAGCCTGTGATTCGGAACAAAGGTCCGCAAAGAAGACTACGCTGAAGGAATAGCCGTGAGGCAAACATGAAATATAGCTCGCACAAAATCACTCGCAGTTACTATTTCTGTCAATGTTTCAATAAATGAAACATGTTAGTGTGTACCTAATTTAATTCTGAACAGGTTTCCCACCAATAATACCTACTGTTGATGACAATTATTCGAACTAACATCAATACCGAACGCCGCGACACGGGGCAGTAGACCGTCAGAGTAGACCATCGGCCGACTACGCGACTGACGCAGCCGCCGACGTACCCGGAGTGTGCTGCGGCCACACGTTCACTGCCGCCACTCAACGTATTCTCCCGTCTTCTTTCGCATCTTTATCTGCAATAGAATCCTCCGCTCTTCAAAAAGCGCTTCATCTCTATCGTCGCCGACGGTCCTCCCGAATTCTACTAACAATTCTCTCGGAAACAGCATTTAACTCCGGCTGCCAAAGCCCAAAACAAAGCGACTTTCAGAACATCTGTTCTAACGACATAAAGCATCCAACTTCAAACATGTTGCCAACGCTTATACTAAGTGCATTAATAAGCGCATGACTTAATAAGCTTTTGTTTTGCCAATGACAAAAGAAGTAAACTTGTTCCACCATTAAAACCGCCACGTTCTTCGGACAGGGAAAACACGTGTAGCTACTCTGGATTGTTCGCATACCGTGGAGGTACGAAGCCATTTGCAGCATTCTTAACCCTCACCCACCCGGGTAGGACAAAATCACTTCGTGTCCGGGTACGGGGGGAGGGGGTGGTACGACCCCCTGGCGTTTCGCCCCTAATTGAGCTAGAGCTTCGATTAAAAACGAATGTGTTGCTTGTGATGAGAGGAAGCCATTGTCACTAAATTAAAAGGTCCTGGGTTAATAGGTGACCTCTTAGGTCATGTCAATGACCCAAATGTGACAAATCGTAAATGTGTGAAAATTGAATACTGCTCGAGCCAAAATGGTAAAGGAACATCTTAGCATGCTTAAAACAAGCCAAATTTGAAATCAGCGTCACAAAAAGACCTAAAAACTGCCAAATTCCAAAAATGATCATGTCAGGTCAGTTGAGGTCAGTGACCTCGGTTGACCTGTGGAAGCACATGACCCCAGTGGAACATACAATTAAGTAAAATGGATCCCACATTTGAAATCAGCGTCACAAACTGTCCTGGAAACGGTCAGAAGCCAAACAAAATCATCTGAGGTCATTGGGGGTCAGTGACCTCGGTCGACCTCATCAAAGGTCAGTCGAGGTCACGATCTCAGCGGAAACCACAACTGCCACCTGAAAACACATTTTCATATGCTTCTAAACAACAAACACTCGGAAACTGCACATGCAACAAGGATCAATACTACGGAATGCCAGCTACGCCTGCCATGACCTTGAGAAACAGGTCATAGGTCACGGGTCATGAAAGGTGAAGATTCGAAATTTTCAGAGTATGTGTCCAATTGTTCAAAAGTAAGGTACTGAAAGTTTCATCGCCATCGGTTGATCACTACGTTTTTTTTTACGAAAACCCGAGGGGAGGGGTGGCATCCACCCCACTCCAACACCCGGGCGAGGGTTAACCCTCGCCCGGGTAGTGGGGGGTGGATGCCACCCACCCTCGGATTTTCCCAAATAACTCACGTAGTTTTGTATCGAGCGCGATGAAACTTGAAGTACCTACTTTTGAACAATATGGCACATACTCTGAAAATTTCGAACTTCCAACTTTCATGACCCGTGACCTGTGACTGTTTTCTCAGGTCATGTCAGGCGGAAACTTGCGGTCCCGTAGCATCGATCTTGTTACACTGATTTAGTTTCCGAGTGTTTGACGTTTCAGGAGCAAAATGCAAAGGTGTTTTCCAGATGACAAGTGTGTCTTCTGATGAAGAATATAACCTCGACTGGACCTTTTCTGGTCAACCGAGGTCACTGACCTCCGATGACCTCCGATAACTTTTTGGGCTTCTGGCCGCTTTTAGGACAGTTTTTGACGCTGATTTCAAATATTGAAGCCATTTGACTTAGTTATTTGTTTCACTTGAGTCATGCGCTTACAAAGGTCAACCGAGGTCAATGGTCATTGACCTCAGATAACCTTATATGACCTTTTTTAAATGTTGCATTTTTTAGATCATTTTGTGGCGCTGGTTTCAAATTTGGCATCTATGAAGCATAATAAGATGTTCCTTTACCATTTTGGCCCGATCAGTTTTCAATTTTCACACATTTACGATCTGTGACATGTTAATCTTTGACATGACCTCAGAAGTCACCTATCGACCCAGGAACTTAAAATCATATATCAATGGCTTCCTCTCGTCACAAGCAACACGCTCTTTCTTGATTAAGTTTCTCGTTTTTAATTTAAAATTAATTTAAAATTAGATTCGTAGCTCAATTAGGAACGAAACGCACGGGGTGGGGGTCGTACCAACCAACCCCGTACCCAGACACGCAGTGAATTTGTCATACCCGGGCAAGGGTTAAGTATCTATTTACTATTCAATGCAGCATTCAATAAAGCACCAGGTAAGTGACAACAAAACATGGCATGCAATTACGAACACGATATTGTGTATATTCATCCAGCCAAGGCCTGGGTCCATCATCTTCCATAATGGATGACATTATTGATTGGACTTCAGACGAGGAATAGTTGTAGGATGGACCATATGGACGACATGTGAACTTTTTATACGACCCTGTGCAAACTTCAAATGAAATTCGTCACAAACATAGGATTTTGTAACATTCAGACCTACCGACGTATCTGAGTTCCTGATAGAAATCCGCAGTCTTGACTGGCAAATGTCGCTTTGACACTAGCCAGTAGCCACTCCTACGGACTCTGGTTTTTAATAACGGTGCAATAAACAAAGAGCACTTGCCTCGAATTCAAATGTTAGCATCAGCTCGCCTCTTCGCATGCTCGTTCACCGGTAATGCTGAGTGGCAATAGGGAAATTTCCTCAACAAGGACCCCTTGGTCAATCCGCACGATGATATTATCATTGCCTTTCATTCGAATCATTTTTTTTAATTCACTCCGAATTTTTTGATGGGATGGATTGCCGAGATAACCCACGCTAAGTTAAGCTTGTTGCGCGAGCCTTGACCCCACCATCCGATCGCGCAATTCCAGTCACTGGCAGAATTTAGAGGCGAAAGTTAAACGTTCCCGAACGACTGAGGATAGCAAATAGCGAGCGCTGAAGTGGCTCGAACCCACCTTGCCAGAGCGAGTAAGATCGTAAGCCCAGCGGGCCAGCGCTCTCCCGACTGAGCTACACGGGCGAACGAGAGGGTTTATAATAAGGCAGTTCATCCTTTCTCAAGGCAATAAACGTTGAAGACGCAACCCGTTTCGTGACATGATTGACTGGAGACCGGGGGATGTTTCTTGTTCACATGTTCATTCAAAAGTATAAGCGAGTCACGAAGAAACGGCACCGCTGCTCTACTGTAAGATGGTTGTACGCATTTATTCAGACGGAGTGAGTGAGACCGCGAAGCGGTCGATACGAACGTAGTCTTACAGATGGGCGAAAATCGACTTCATCTTTCTTGTTGCTTGAATGCGTGGTTTCAAGGATAACTCCCGTTTCACTACACTGATTATTAAAAGTATACACTGTAATTTGGCCGTACAATAACACTGGTATAGGCTACGTGAAATAATTTAACACAACTGAAGAAACTCACCATCATAGATAAACAAAACTGAATATCGGTTACAGGATAAGCACGTCTTCAGGGCGGCGCCACCAAATTTTACCTGGGCGGGCGCAAAGTCGAAGGGGGCCCTCCTTTTCCCAGGGGGCCCCTCCCCCAGGGGGCTCCTGGCTGTACGGGGCATCCATTGATTTGGGGCTACAAAGCGAGCGATGTTTATTTTGCTTCTTTAATGGTAACACATGGCGATATCTACTATTGCTCTTCGTATCTCCGAAATCGGAGGCGCCAAACATCAGCTGGCCACTTTTTTGTGATGCCTCAAACCCCGCGCCTCTCTGCTCGCTACATGTTCTCTGCGCGAGTGTGACTACCGGTTTGTAATGGTAAAATGTGTTTTCTTACGGGAATTAGCTATTATTGAGGCAATCGATGAATTCACCATATGGGCACCTTAGGTTAATTTTTCACTATATTCGTTTTTATGATTTTATCTTTTAATACCTATAAGATTGACTAACACAGCACTATCACAAGACATGTTGTGTAAATACAGAGAACCTGGGACAATACAATTACGACAATACAAACATGTAGCAAAATGTCGTCAAGAAAGCGGGGCGGTGCCTTTAAACGGCCCATTCCCAAGCGGGTGGGCTCCATTCCCAAGTGTTGAAGGTTCAATGAAACGGCTTGCAAAGGCACGTACAAGTGATGGATAATACAGTGTGGCAGGTATGGCATGAGACATACCAACTTTTAGAAGCTGGAGTTAGTAAAACTGAGGGGTCTGCTATTTCATCTTTAAAACCAACGACACCAGTTTGGAATCAGCTATATCAAATTTTATTTTTTGTACCAATCCCTGAAACTTTTAAAAAGAATTACGCCGCGGAGACGGCGCGAAAAATTTTGAATATTATGCCTGGACATGCATTATCATTAATCCATCGCTTTGCCGTATAGTGCGGACTGCGGACCTCTAAAACTGTTATTTTGCCTTTAAAAAGTGGCTGTAAGATGATAAAAGCTAGCCTTTTGCCCAATAAGATATAGATAAAGAATAACTTATAACAACACAATTAAATGAGCCTCAAAACGTTGAGATTTTTATTCAGTTTTCACTCGTATACAATTTGATTTGTATTGCAAATGGCGCGTCGAAGCGGCGCGAAAATTTGAATTTTTGTTGTACGGACAATGGTCTCTGTAAGCTATGATCAGACCAGGGGCGGATACAAGGGAAAGATGGCGGTAGGGCTAACCCCTTGTTTATACGTTGGTGCTAGGTTAGATATATAAATTCAACAGGCGTCGGATCGTCCCCCCCCCTGAGCCGGGTCCTCGCTTTGGTGCACCGTAGGGCGGGCCCCGAGGGCGCACGTTTTGTGTTGCGCACCCCCTCTGACTGAAATCCTGGATCCGCGCCTGATTAAATATATATATATATATATATATAAATGTGACAATAAAAAGGCCTCCTCAAATGAAGTCGGCCAAATCCGACAGCTTAACTATTTTATGGGTAGTTTTTAGGGGCCAATTTTTAGTGTCAGGGGCCTCTGCCTATATAGGGCCTCTTGTCTGGTAATCGGGAGCCTCCTTCTAGTAAACCGAGGGGCATCCTGTCTAGTACTGGGGGGGAGCCTCTATTTAGTACTGGGGGTCTATGTTCTAATACTGGGGGCCTCCTGTCTAGTACTGGGGAGTAGGGGGCTCGCTGTTAAGGTATGGGGCCTTCCTGTCTATACTGGGGGCTCCTGTCTAATACTGGGGCCTTCTGTATAGTAACATGGGGCCTCCTGTTTTAGTATGGGGGCCTCCTGTTTAGTATGGGGGCCTATTGTCGTAACTGCGCCTCCGTCTTATACTGGGGAACCTCTGTTTATATCAGGGTTTCTGCTTAAGTATGGGGGCCTCCTGGTGTAGTACTGGGGCCTCCTTCTAAGTACTAGGGGCTCCTGTTTAGTGTTTAGTAATGGGGCTCTTGTTAATACTGGGGGCACTCCTGTCTAGTACTGAGGGGCCTCCTGTTTATATGAAGGGTATCCTGTCTAGTACTGGGGCCTCCTGTCTTGTCTAGTCTGGGGGGCCTCTGCTTATGATGGTGACCTCTTTCTAATGCTGGAGGCCTCCTGTCTAGCACTGCACTGGGGCCTCCTGTTTAGCACTGCACTGGGGCCTCTCTCTAGCACTGCACTGGGGCCCTCCTGTTTAGCACTGCATTGGGGGCTCCTGTTAGCTACTGCACTGGGGGCCTCCTGTCTAGCACTGCACTGGGGGCCTCTGTCTAGCACTGGCACTGGGGCTCCTGTTTAGCACTGCACTGGGGGCCTCTGTTTAGCACTGTCACTGGGGGCCTCCTGTTTAAGCACTGCACTGGGGGCCTCCTGTCTAGCACTGCACTGGGGGCTCCTGTCCAGCCTGCACTGGGGGCCTCCTGTCTAGCACTGCACTGGGGGCTTCCTGTCTGCACTGCACTGGGGGCCTCCTGTCTACACTGCACTGGGGCCTCCTGTTTAGCACTGCACTGGGGGCCCCTGGCCGATGAGAATCCTGGATCCGCCACTGGCACTGGGGGCCTCCTGTTTAGCACTGCACTGGGGGCCTCCTGTTTAGTACGGGTGCCTCCTGTTTAGTATGGGGGCTCCCTATCTAGCACTGCACTGGGGCCTCTATTTAGCACTGCACTAGGGCCTCCTGTCTAGCACTGCACTGGGGCCTCCGTTGCATGCACTGGGACTCCCTTTTAGCACTGCACTGGGGGCTCCTGGTCTAGGCACTTGCACTGGGGGCCTCCTGTCTAGCACTGCACTGAAGAGCCTCTGTTTAGCACTGCAACAGGGGCCTCTGTCTAGCACTGCACTGGGGCCCTCCTGTTTAGCACTGCACTGGGGGGCCCCTGTCTACACTGCACTGGGGGCCTCCTGTCTAAGCACTGCACTGGGGGCCTCCTGTCTAGCACTACACTGGGGGCCTCCTGTCTAGCACTGCACTTGCACTGGGGGCCTCCTGTCCCCCCCCCCCCCCCCCCCTTAAAGTTTAACCTGGGGGCCCACTGGGGCCTCCTGTTTAGCCACTGCACTGGGGGTCTCCTGCTTAGCAGCTGCACTGGGGCCTCCTGTTTAGCACTGCACTGGGGGCTCCTGTTCTAGCACTGCACTGGGGGGCCTCCGTGTCTAAGCACTGCACTGGGGCCTCCCTGTTTTAGACTGCACTGGGGCCTCCTGTTTAGCACTGCACTGGGGGCCTCCTGTCTAGCACTGGCACTGGGGGCCTCCTGTCCTAGCATGCACTGGGGGCCTCCTGTCTAGCACTGCACTGGGGGCCTCCTGTCTAGCACTGCAACTGGGCCATCCTGTTTAGCACTGCACTGGGGGCCTCCTGTTTAGCACTGCACCTGGGGGCGCTCCTGTTCAGTACGGGGGCCTCCTGTTTATTTTAAATAAAAAGATGGGGGCATCCTGTTTATTATGGGGCTCCTGGCTGTAAATGGGGCCTTCTGTCCTAGTACTTGGGGCTTCTGTCTAGTACTGGGGTTCCCTGTCTAGTACTGGGCTTCTGTTAGTACTGGGGCTTCTGTCTAGTAACTGGGGCTTCTGTCTAGTAACTGGGGGGCCTCCTGTATAGTATAGGGCCTCCCTGTTAGTACTGGGGCCTCCTGTCTAGTACTGGGGGCCTCCTGTCTAGTACTGGGGGCCTCCTGTCTAAGTACTGGGGGCCTCCTGTTTTTAGTAACTGAGGGGCCTCCGTCTAGTACTTGGGGCTCCTGTCTAAGTATGGGGGCCTGCCTGGTTTGTATGGGGCCCCCTTCTAGTACTGGGCGGCTAAGTGGCCTCAGCAGGCTTTGCTTAGGTAGGAAATTGAACCAGGGACACATAATTTTTCTTTCCTTTTTTGCCAGTTGTGCCATGGGCACTTTTTGTGATTAAAGGCCTCCGTGAAATTCTGGGGGTCAAAAAGTTGTTTGCCCCCCTGGCTCAGCCAGGGGGGGCATGGCTGCCCCTTGCCCCCCGTGGCGTCCGCCCCTGAACGGTGCTTTGAACTTCGAATTACACCTCCGCAGGTGAGAATCAGAAATAAAACAACAAAATGCCACAGAAAGGTCAGTAAGTTTGTTTTTAGTATTGCATCAAACAATGCTTATCAGTTACCGGACACAAATGAAATAACTCGCTCCGTCTGCTTCATGCCATGCATGCTTTACTAGTGTGTAATTGCATGGGTGTCGAAAGCGGGGGGGCGTGTCCCCCCCCCCAACCACAGCAAACAGGGCTGTGTCCCTCTACCATTTTCGGAATTTAACATTACCTCTACTGGCGTTGCATGGATATAATCTACTTGAGATTGCCTACGTCCCCCACACTCTCGGTTTGTGGTTTAATTGTGAATATCGAGAGACCAGCGCGGTTTGTCTGAGTGTATGTAGGATGTACACGGCGGCGCAATTTTACACGCATGCTACCCGACTGAAGAAAGGAATGGTCGGCTTGGTGATGGTAAGGACTGCGCACTGCGCACGCACATACATGCAGTGTAGTGCAAATGGTCTCTCCACTTCATCGACACCACCCGATGTTGATGCGCCCGGCGAATAAATCCTTCGTGAAAACGGCTAGAAGCAGTCCTTTCAGTGCACTATTCGAATAAACCCTCAATTTCTCTGGAGCGATGTTTGTTTTCGTCTGCCGGAAGCTAGCTTTGAAAGTATTCTTAAAAAGCCTTGCTTAAGCGCACCCGTTCAATTCAACGTCACATAGTCCGCCGGTACTGTCTGTCGGTGCTGCACGCCGGCGAATCGAATGCACTATTAACTATTATAGCAAATATTATAATGATTACATTGGCATTTCCACTGCGTGCGCACCGACAAGACACAACAGAGACAGAGACGAGACAGAGACAGAGACAGAGACAGAGACAGAGACAGAGACAGAGACAGAGACAGAGACAGAGACAGAGAACAGAGACAGAGACAGAGACAGAGACAGAGACAGAAACAGAGGTGGTGTCGATGGAGTGGACAGAACATTTGCACTACACTGTACATAAACGAAAAATACAAACATGTGCAATGTGCATGCATTTAAATGATGCAATACTGATATGAGTCTTTGTAGGACGCAATCAGCACTGCAGCCAGATAAAATGAACAAAAAACTATGCATACAGTTTGTTACAGCATTGGCTCTAATGTGTCTTAGTTTCAAATAAAGTTTCATCGTTTTGTAGCAATTCTTCGTACTTTCAAATTTCACTCAGAGCTAATTGGACGAAACTAATTAGTCATCCTCCTCTGCGAGAATATTGAACCAATTCCTCCTCAGGCGTCATAAAAACAAACTCGATACCGCTGTGATATACAACCATTGCTCATCCTAACGAAGCGTCATTTATCTTCCTATCTCAGGCCTGCCAGTCGGAGGCACCTGATTCTGAGCGAACTCCAGCCTCCTCCGGGCCGGCCGCTCGGAGACGGCCCATCAGACTGATGAACAAAACACCGCCAGAAGCCCGTCACTAAGCCACATAAGACCGGCGGGCGAATGGGAGGCACGATGACGTGGACGCGCTGCCAGGAGGCCGGCCAGTTCGCCCCGAGCGGCGCCTTCTCAGGAGAGCTTGGCACTGTCTCAGGCCCGAGCTGGGACAGCGCCGAGCCAGCCGAGCCGGCCAGACAGATGGCGACCAATTAGTCTGATTACGATAAATGTGAAACAAATCTGCTCTCGCTAGTGTTGGCGGCCGGCCAACGGAGGGCGGCAATCGCAGCCGCCCCGCCCGCGCGCGGTCCGCCGGCCGTGGTCCGCTGCCGCCCCCGCCCGCCGCGGTCCGCCGGCCGTGGTCCGCCGGCCGTGGTCCGCTGCCGCCGCGCTGCCTCCCGCGGTCCACCGCCGACGCTCGCGCCCCGATGCTCGGTCGGTCCGCGGGAAGACACGCAGTCCTGTCCCCTCACCGACCACACGCGGCCGATTCGTACGGGCGATAAGTCACTAGCGAATGGCACGTCAGGCTAGACGGTGTGGCGCGGCGGGCAGCAGCGACATCAGCGGCATCAGCGGCAGCAGCGGCGGCAGCGGCAGCGGCGGCGGCAGCGGCAGCGGCGGAAGCGGCGGCGGCAGCGGCAGCGGCGGAAGCGGCGGCGGCAGCGGCGGCAGCGGCGGCAGCGGCAGCGGCGGCGGCGATGCATTGAGCGCAGCCAGGCACCACGACGTCTACATTTGCAAACATCCCGTTTGAACGCCCCGAATCGCGTGAACAACCACATCGCTTGTGCAATACTAAGCGAAGTTTGTCTCAACATTGGACGGATTGGTCTTGTCGGCAGTGAAGCGGACATTAACTGCGAAATGAATCGTTCTGAATGACAGTTACAGTCAACAACCAAGTAAAAGCACGAGAGGCAAAAGTACTCAATCTTCGAACGTCTATTCGGCATGACAACGCACTCAGGCTAGGTTATTGGACCGTTCGTAGGCATGCCATTGAAGACTCGTATAATTTGCACAGCTGCCAGGTGACGCTTCACAGACAAGCGACTATTTCGTGCTATAAGTCATCGAAATAAAGCGGTCATCGTGTTCAAGAGGCATCGAATAGACAGTAGGCATGCAACAGTTAATGAGTATCATGAAAAATCCAAAGTCATAGGGTCCGAACTGCTTAGTGCCAATGAGCTTAATGCTAAAACTAGATCACTTAGTCTAAAATAGTGCCAAGGAGTGCGTTAGTATCGGACATGTGCTTGGATCCCGACAACAGATCCCGGGATCTGATCTCTGGGATCTGGATCCCGGATCCACCTTCACAATTTGCTGATTGATCTATTGGGATCATAGATCCGTCTTCAACATAGGTCAACGGATCCGCCGGGATCCGAGATCGCAGGCACCATTTTGCACTGAGATCCACTAAAATACCAGACCCACCATTATGCAGATATGTTTTCGGAACCCATATTTTAAGTAATTGTCAGTACTTTTCAATTAGTTGTAAATGAAACTAGCATGGGCGTATGCTTTTTAGTTAGATTTTGTCAAGAAATACTATAATATGACATAATTTATCAGTCGGATCCTGTCAGATCCGACAACCGTTAGGATCAGAGATCCATTTGTAATTGTTTATCATAATCATGGGATCCTGTGGGATCCAATATTCGGTGCCAAACTCTAGAAGTCGACGCGCTGATGCAGGCGCTGGATCATAATACATACTGTTGGTTATTTTGTCGTGGGATCCGTGGATCATAGATCCAACATTGCGTTTTGTCGAGGGATCCTGTGGTATCATATGTTCTTCTTTCAGATCCACGCACCTGTCTAGTTAGTTCTAGTGGTGTCAATAGGTAACCAAAATTTGTGTTACCGAAAAATTGTGTGACCGATTTGGTAAACGGTCGGTTAGACTTATAAATTTTTGGACACTTTTCGGTCAGCTTAATCTTAAACAACTCACCATTAGTCACATTTTTGCGCATTCTTATTACGAGCGAGCGCGAAGCGCGGAGCGAGTCCTCATTGAATATCAGATTTTTCTCACATATAAGCGCCGACCCGCCGGGCCCGGCCCGGCCCTCTGTGAATACGCCGTGGGAGCCCGCCCGGCGACGCTGGTCAGACTTATTCTTTGGGATCCCGCATCCGATTGACAAGCGTTTTTCGCCATCTGAATAGCCCCATTCAATGGGACATTATGATTATTAACATGTTTTTTCTCATGTGATGGGTCAGCATGGCGCGTGACACGTGCCGCGTCAGGGGGTCAGAAAAGTAATATCTGCCTGTAGTGAGAAACGGCTTGACCTATAAAGCTAAAATTTGGTGTGTGGCTGGGACCACAACCACTGGCAATGTTGCACAGGTCAAATTATGGGTACACACTGCACGTGCGCACGTGCCACCCCTGTTCCGTCCACGAAAATTGCATGCAAAAACAATCGGTTGCAATCCGACCTATATCTCCGGCAACCAAAAGCGTAAAGTTACGGTCAAAAACAGGGACGCGTAGAGAACGATGCCCGGGCGTATGCACTATGGTTCGATCAGCGGCGCGTGGAAGTTGCAAAGTTACTGGCTATATAAGCGCAAAATAATAGTTTTATGACGTTTTTCACAATTTAAAATCATGGCTCAGGCCACCTATGGGACTGTTAACGATGGAAACAACACCAATCTGTAGACCAAGTGTACCGTCTCTAAAATGCATTCAAAAATTTATGTTTGCATGCAGTATTTCAGTGTTAAAAAATCTTCAGTTAATATTTTTATTGCGATTTTATTATATTTTCTAATTACCACCGCCGTAGCTTCAAACAAAGGGTGCTAGATCGATAAAAATATGCGTGCTGTAAGCGCAATCAAATCCATCTAATACCCACCCAAAATTAATTTTTGCCTACAAACATGAAGCTTATAATTGCAAATTTAAAATAACTCATCAAAATCAAAACTAATTTTTCCAGTGTGTATAAATATGTATACAATTAAAAAAATCAGTCAAATCTTGGACATTTTTGGCCTCAACCAAAATCGGTCAATATTTGGTCAACCAAAATGTCTTCTGTTCCGTATTGGATTGGTTTTGGTCAGGAAATTTTGGGAAAATGACATCAATAGTTAGTACCCAATTGTCAGAGCCTCAAATAACAAATATACGCTAGAACTGTGACGGCGTGCAGATTCGAACACAAGACCTTTGACTCACCTACGATGTGCATCTCGCCCTTGCCCTGTATTGAGGCGAAAGTGGGCGCCTCTGTGGAGATTTCGCACATGTAGCGGCCCGTATACTGCAACGTCGTCTCCTGGAGACGCACGTGCGTCGCGTTCGACGTCGGCAGCTGTGAAAACACGCACCACACACGTGTTGATAGGAAACATTTACCAAGAAAATCGATATCAATAATAAATGATATGACACGTCACCACGCTGCACCTTAGTCTGACAATGGAAAAACATAGCATTAGAGTGGAGCGGTATAGTGTTATACGTTTTTTTTCATTGTTGCGCATATATGGAACGTTCAGCCTTAAATACACCGTAGACGACTCTGCACACTCTTAAATCAACCACTAAAAACTCACTCATTAGTGTACTGCAATTTTTACTCTAGTGACGTACGGCGCAACTCCGAAAACGACACGTAATAAATTTCCCATCAACCACACCGCCCTAGTACGCTACGTTGCCCAACTAGTGCTATCAGCCAATCTACGGAGCCATCAACCGGTCAACCGGGAAAACAAGCAGCCCGGCCTGAACGTATCGACGGCGCCACAACCCTACCACCGGACGAGGAAAGCGGACACTTACATCGACCTTGATTCCTGGCTGTGGGAAGTTCTTCTTCTGCTGTCGCGTGGAGGGCTCGAACCGGTAGAACTCCTTGCCGTCTTTGTACCACTTGATTGAGTACAGCTCCTTGCCCTGGAGGTCGTACAGGCAGGCGAGGTCTGTGTCTTGGCCGCGCATCACGTGCTCCGGGATGATCACCTTGTTCAGTCGCAGCGCGGCCAGACCTGTAACGGACAAAACTCTGGGTTACAATATGGCTAGATATATAGCGGGAGAAATACTGGGCCACAATATGGTCATGGGCGTAACGACCACTGGGTACACTGGGTACAATGTACCCAGTAAAATTCAAAGGCCCGAAATTGACTGGGTACTGTACCCAGTAAAAATTGAAGAATTTAACATGAATTTATTTAGTTTCAAATGTGCGGATAAGTCAATAGGGATGCACTAGTCAAATATTTTCTTCTTCTTTTCAAATATTAAAATAAAAATAAAGGAAACCTTTAAATTGAGTAACAACTAGGAGAAGTTGCATTCACTTTGCATTAATAAAAATGTGCTGGATTACAATTTCAAAAAATGTAAAGAGTAAAGACTGACTGTTAACCATTTTCAAATATAGCCATGTTCATAAATGCGGGCCGACAATGGCTTGCGGCTCGACTATTTGGCTACCTTTGATATTGTGCCAGAGAGTACTAAATACACGGGATGTTTTTATAGAATTACATGCAATTTCTGATGATCTGTATATTAGAGGTGCAGCATGAAAATAATACCTATCTTTCAAAATAAGCACCCATGGCCCATGGCCCATGGTGGATGTTGAGGCGACAGTATGTAGTTTTCCTTACGTTTCCGCTACGAAAACAGATCAAGAAGGGCGCAGGAACCGTGTAGGAAGCTGCCCTAGCTGCCCTCACATCTATTTTTTTTAGCGGGGGTGCCGCCTCCCAATTTTGAGGCAAATATTTTGCAATGCCTTGTCATCTGCATTCCACAGCATGCCAACCTGAGATTTAAAAATAAACATTTTTAAAGTGAAAACATATTTTTGAGGAAAACATCTGATTTAACGAATCAAGTAATTTCCAGTCATCTTTTCAGTTCTTTTAGTCATTTGAAATTACTAAAAATTATGATTTTGTTGACATCTCAGTGAATCTGGTGGTGGTAGATGTCGCCGTCGTTGGTCGCCGTTCGCGGTTCACGCTCAAGCTCGGTCCAGAACCATTTTGACAGCTTCAGTTTGATGACGTTACAAAATCAGTGCTTAGCGCTTCGTGATGCGCGATCAAAAATTGAATCGCAATTGCTAATTGTTTTTGCAATCTGCTATGCATTGTATATGGAGTCTGATGCCACTCGACCCGGCGGAGCGTTCTCGTCTATTTGTTTTCCTGAGCCGCAGCGGAAGCGAGTGGTGCACGCTCTAACGTGAGATAATGTCCGGCAGACCTCCACTGAGTCCAGGCAAACCAACGTTTAGCAGACTCAATAGGCGGATCCAGCAAAGTGTGATTTTGAACAGTTTGGGGGGGGAAATCCCAAAAAATTTATCGCATAATTTCTGAAAACTCATCGATTTTGCTTGCTTATGTATCAATAACTGATTTAAAAACAAAACTTTCTTCTCTAGTAAAGTTGCTCAGTTTTACGACAAACTCAGGAAATGTGACATTATGCCGCCGATTTGGGTGTTATTTTGGGGGTCATGGCCCCTTTGGCCCCCTGGATCCGCCCTTGACAGGCTCCTTTTGATTCGCTCCGGCTCAGGAGAAAAATGGCGAAGTTAATAGTGATTCACCGAATCGGAGGTTTAGCTCATTCTCATATACAAGTACCTATAGTGAATAACTGCTGATTACAATCATTGGGCGTTGTAATACTTTTTTATCGGTTCATTTATTGTCTACATAGAGCGCAAATAATTGCCGTATTAGAACAATGTTGATTTCATAGAGCTCGAAGAATAAGGTAGAAACGGAAATGCATGTGTTATGCATAGTTATACCGTGGAAAATGGTCGTTTTTTGGTCTTTGAAAGGTCATAAGTAGTCAGCTTTTAGCGGTATCACTACATAAAATGTGTTACGCATATCTATACATCGAGCAAGTTTGTATCATACATATTCCGTTTTTGAAACATCTGAAAACTTATGTTTTTTTTACTCATAAAATAATAATAAGAAAAACGTGAGACTTCAGTTTAATAGCCGAGTCTATTGCCAGTCAAATTAAGTCTCAATAAAGCAGTAGTGAACGCAGCAGTGTCGATTTTTCCAAAATGATTGGGGGGCCTAACAGGGCGGAGCAATGGGGCATACATCAGTGCCATGGCTTTACAATAACGACTGAAAATAGTACTTTTACTTATGTTTAAAGAATATAAAATAACAAGTACAAAGTAGCTTGTTTTCGATAACTTCTTGATGTAAAAATAAGCATTTACATGGTTTTGCCTTCTGTAGAGGACTCCCTAAAATCAAAGCTTTTTGGCCACGCTCCGACCGACCAAAGGTGACCCAAGGCAGTTCTCAGGGGAGCCAAGGGTCAATGCCCCCCCCCCAAGCTCCTGGAGACTATGTTTTGTTGTTTTTGCTCCCCCAAAAACAACAAAACAAAAAAAAACGTGTCGGAACGTACAGCCTGTAAAAATGGCTTTTGCAAACAGTTTTAATAATTACAGCCATCCACACTCCACAGGAAACTTGAAAAATTTCGCGCCGCTTCGCGGCATGACACAAAAAATACGCAATTGTTTGTTGATAGAAAATTCTGAAAATGGAAAAATGAATGGAATTAAACTCTGGCAGTCGCCCCAAAAAAAAAAAAATAAAAAAAAAAAAAAGCCCGTCTGGGCAGTCCTTGGCGGTACTTTATTTTCTAGCCCCAGGACCCACTCCCCTCAAAAATATGAAACTTTCCAAGTGGGCTAAATGTTAAGCAGTCTGCCCGGATTTCCGAAAAGTGACGCGAACGAGAGACTCGGAAAATCGGCACTCAGGAAGCCTGCTTTTTGCGGTGTCCAAGTTGCTGGACCAAAATTTGCTTAATAGTTTGGACCAGGCCAGGACCATCCTCCCAAGCATTTCGTCCCAGGCTCATCCAGATCCGCAGGGATTTATTTATGTGCGGAAAGCCCGTTCTGCCACTCGCTGTTTTCAAACCATTTGCAACTGTTTGTTGATACCATTGTATTGTTGGGCAGTTTGGTACATATGTATACAGTTATTATTACCATCATGTAACTATTAAGTTATTTAAGTTATTTATAGTCCACCTGGTCTATTTCGTGATTTACCTATCCCGAATAATTTATTTATTAAAAAACTACATTAATTTCAATATTATTGCATCATACCGAGATGTGAACCAGGATAGGGGTTATTCTGAGTCTGGTTCCAATGTTAAATTTTCGTTTCCAACGACTAAAATAAACTTTTATCGCACACTTCGCGAAGTCACATGCCGGTCGCCATCGTCATAACGAAGCCATTGTCATCGTTTTTGGTTCATGTAACGGTGAATTGAATGAATAGCACGTCTAGCTTTTTATTCTCTACAATGCGAACCGTTTATTTTTCTGGGTTTTATCGGGCAGACCTGTAAAAATTTCGCGCCGCTTCGCGGCGCTAAATAACAGATACCTATTTCCTTTTTCGATATCCAAAGAAGTCAAAAAACTAAAAAAAAGATATATAAGAAATCGTGTGGTTGCAAAATAAAGCGGACCAAATCCGGGAAGAAAATCGAAATTGGGGGTTAGGTATAGGTTCCTGCTTAAGAAACGGTTTGCCCCCCCCAAAAAAAAACGGCGGCTGGATCCGCCTTGGGTGACCCTGCTGGCACTGGAGCGTGGGTGCCCCGGTAAGGGCGCAAACTATAACAATGAAGGCTTTGATGTAGGCTGTGGCCATCGGCATAGGGAGACGCGACAGCCCATCAGTTTCCAATGATGCAGCTGTATACAATAGACTTATAATTAATACAAGTGAAATACAAAACGTAAAAAAACTCAGCTCTAGAAAATTAAGTGTCTTTTTTGGGGGGGGGTATATTTAGGACAGGACTTAATAATTTATTCGTCAGATAGTGTACCCAGTAACTTTGAGATCATGGTTACGCCCCTGAATATGGTCAGATATAAAGCGGAATAAATGCTGGGTTACAATATGGCCAGACATTTAACGGGGAAGTTGCTGGGTTACAATACGTTCGGACCTGTAACGGGATAAGACCTGTACAGAGATTAGTCAAGACTGTTACATACAGTGTGCATGTAAACAAGGGAGCCGGAGCCTTTCGAATGTTTGGGGGGAGCAGTCCGGCAGGGGTATTCTGAAGTCGATTCTTTCCATGCAACGTTCATAGGCGTAATGTTAAAACCTGAAAATGTTCGGGGGGGTGCGGTTCCTGCGTCCTTGTATGTTATTGTAGGTACACGCGCAAAGCAGCGCGACTGCTACCGCTGGATGCGGGATAAAATCGACGAAAGGGAAATATCGATGCAATACAAAATGAATATATCAAATGCGCTTCAGCACATTGAGGTCCCTTATAACTCATCTCGAGAAGAAAAAAACATTATGGACATTTGTAAGACCAAATATGTCACACTTTTGTTAACGTTCGTCCTCTTTTTACTAAAGAACAAAACTTAACCTCGCTCAACTCAAAGTAATGTTGCAGTCCCTATATCCCTAGATCTGACTGTGAGATTGTAAGCAGGATTCCTTTACTAATTGTTGTTAGTTCCTTTCCGAGGCGAGGGCGGCGTTGCCTTACTAATGGCCTCTAAATACCGGCGGTACAAAAGACCAGGAGCCAGGAAGCAGGCGTAATTACTAATTAGTATTCATAGAATAAGTTGGATGACCAGCACCATCAGCTCAACTCGCCGTGTAACAGGGGCCATATTGGCCCTCAGTGCAACTCGCCGTGTAACAGGGGTTATATTGGCCCTCAGTGCATGTGATGTTTCATTACGGTGGAGTACACTCCGCAGAGCACCACGGAAGACTGGGACGTCATTGAAAACTGTGAGAATGAGATCATTTCCTGGATTCGCCCCTTTTGAGTGAAGCCTGCACACTATATACAGCCCAGACGGTGGCGGTATAACGAGTCAGTTATGAGGACACCTGGACGGACCTGTCTGACTCCTCGGTACCCACCCGATCCCATCCATCTGCGGCAGCTAGCAGGCACTCAGGTCAGCAGTACCAGCCACTGCCCCCCCTCCCCCCGTTATATGTCAGCTGCACACCAGCAGCGCTGCGGATGCAGGTATGCCACAGGGAAACATCGCTTCCCCATCCGTTCACACCTGCAAAAACGACCATGTATCTCTGGCAGCTTGTAGGTATGTCTGTGTCAACAGCCGACCGACGAAATTGCCGCCACAAGCGGCAATTGGCCTGTTTGATCGAATCACTTCAGCAATCAGCGGAGCGGAGTACATCCGATCATCGACAGACGCCGGTGGCTGGACGTCGGCCTCCATTGTTAGTTCATCACACCTTGGCATCGCTTACAGATCTGCTTGCACCTATGTATCTTACGAACATCAAAGTCGTCATCGCATGTTAACGAGTGTCAAATGGAGGGCAATCAGTGTACCTACAGATACAGTCAGGAGGCGGATCCAGGGGGCAACGGGGCTGGCATCCCCCCCAATGAAATTTGGCGCCCCTGCGCCGAAGGCACAGGCGTATTAATTTTGCGCCGCAAGGCGCAATTCGGGAGGCGCATGCGCACCATGAGTGACGCATTGCGCGCCACCGGAGACACACGATACTTTCAAACATCAACGTTATCCTACAGAGACACACGATACTTTTAGACACCTCCAGAGAGGCACGATACTTTCAAACATCAACGTTATCATAGGGGGGGTAGACATATTACACAATGCCCTCTTACTTTCCTTGAATGGAAAGCGCCCCAACTGGTGAGCAGTAACCGCCCACATAAATGTCCAAAGGCAATAAAGGCACCCCGATGTGAAATAACGTTTAATGGACCGAAGGACATGGCTATTTTCGTCGAGGAGGCGTTTATTGGTCAACAGAACCAAGAAGTGCACCCCGAAACTGATAAGGGCGCCCGAATCCAAGGAGGGAACCCTCCAGCCCATAGACGGCGCCCCAAACCCATGAAGACGCCCCCAATTCCGGAGAGGGCGCTCGGATGCCCGAAAAGCATCCAGAACTTCCCGAGCCCCGAGCCCGAGCTAAGGGCGCTCTCGAAACTCGCAAGTGCGCCCTCAAACGCGATGAAGAGCACCCCGAATCTCAGGAGGGCGCCCCCAAACACATGGAGGGCGCTCCCAAATCATAGCACTGTCAAAATAGTTTGGATGTGTAACAATAAGAAGATATTTTGGCGCGACACTATTTTTACACGACAGCCTAGCCGCCCTCATGACCATGGTGCAGTCAGAGTCGGATCCAGGGGGGGGGGGGGCAACGGGGCTGGCAGCCCCCAATGGAATTTGGCGCCCCTGCGGGAGGTCAGGGCCTGAAAAATGCGCCCCTTGGACCTCAATGATAATTTTGGATCCACCCCCTGAGAACAGTCTTCTCTAGCATGCCTGCATACTAGCTAACCCATGCCATTCCACACTCTCGCGACTCGAAATCGCTACGGAAGCTTTGCTGCTTTGTCGACCTCCGTGGGCACCCGGCCAAATCGTAATAGAGACGTCGCCAGCACTCGGCGGTGCGAAAGGGACGCGATAAACATGTGGAGGACAGCTCGCTGCTCATAAACAAGATAATTTCCGGCCGCGTCCCAGTGCGGCTGATTGCAGCCAGGAGGTGCCGCTGCGCGACGCCACGACGGCCGCTGGTCGCCCGCGGCGTTTTTGTGGCCCTCGGATGCGGTGGTGGAGTTTTTTTCAGGATGTGAGTCGTTAGTTTGGAGCCAAGGTTCGGTAGGATTCTGCGAGTCAGGGCGGTCTCCAGTGGAAGATATATATTTTGAAGATTCATATGAATTAAGTAGATGATTGTCAGAGTCTGCCATCTTCAGTAGATGCAATTATTTGTTGAGATGTATCAATTACCGATAAGTTTAATTAAAGGGACACTGCCAACCTTTAACACTTAGATTATGGTGAGGTTGAGATAGCCATTTTGCGTGCTTGGCATTGAAATTATGTATGGTTTAAGTTAAAACAACCACTGAGGTTCGAATCACAGAGAAATTCGAGTTTGATTTTGCAATCTGTAACATCGCCAGCCCCCAATGTATTTGGATTGGGACCCTGATTCGATGTTTCTTCGTCTCTCTTTACTAAATGTTGATTACCAGAATCGACGGTTTCTGTAGCTTACGAGTTGGGCAATACATTAGCCATTACACTAGTCATACTTATGGCTGCGTTGAAGGTTTTATTTGTTTCCCAAAAATTCATTCAGGTTATGACGTATCCAGCCCAAATATTAAATCGCATTTATTCATGAAATTGGAGCATTGTTTGTGGAGAAACGAATGTCATAATCGTGTTCAGCAGCAATTACTACATATTTTGCACCACAAATGGCGTACATTTTTGAGAACTTTTTGGAAGGTGGCAGTGTCCCTTAAGTGAGACTAGTATTGAACATATTGGCACACCGTTTTTAACCCCGCCTGGCCCTCTGGAGACAAAATTTGCCATTGGAGGTGGTGCGGGGGTGGGTGGGGTCAAAATGACCACCGTCTAACTAAAAAAAAGCTGGAAAGACACTGAAAAAGACGTTTGAAAAATCTCAACATTGACTACTTTGGATATTTTTGGGCTCAGATCAATATTGAGGTCTCCAGAGGTCATCAAAGATCAATTTTTGAAGTTTTAGGCCTTCGCTTCAAACACCCCCACATATCTCGGGAACTAGCAAAGGAACAAACGAAAACAAAAATCGACAGCTCATGAAACATGCAATTGCCAAAAGTGTACTACAATTTTAGCCCAGGTCAATAGTTTCGGGTCCATAGGTCATCAAGGGTCAAAAATGATATTTTGGGTAAAATTGTGTTTTCGCAAATAACTTTTAACCTAATACAGATATAACGATAATTGTAAGACTATCGTGTTTTTCTTGTCAAGGCGCTTTAACAAATATTAATGGTGACCTGGTTAGGTAAGGTAAACTTAAAATTTGACCTCAAGCCAAGGTCATTTGGTGATCCAAGTACGTCATCTTACATATGGGGCGACGCGACTCGACGAAAAAACACAGTGGTGTCATCTGCACGTCTCTATCCTTATTATATCAATAGTAGAGCATTGTTGAAGTGACCTCAGTCCTCAGATGGTCTCAGATGACCTTGCAGAGGTCATTGAGCAACAACTACATCTGGTTCATCAAGAATAGGCTAAAATAATATGATTATGAAATAACTGGCCTGATCCAATGCATATTCTCAGCAAAGGAAGCATTTGTTATTGTCCCATGTCCCATTCACTTACATATAATGGGGGTCAGGAAATTGACCTTGAACCTCAAGTCACCGTTTTTGTTTTCTCGAGATAATGGAGTTATAGGTACTTATGACCTTATGAAATCCTGCAACTTTCAAATATATCGGACAAAGACTGTGGTATTTGCACGACCACAAACATTTTGGGAGTTAAGGTCACTTGACGTGACCTGGTGACCTGAGGTCAAAACATTCACATTCATAAAGTATGGGTAATTAATGCCAAAATAGCTGTACCGAATTTGGTGGCACTGCGCGACGCCACTTTTCCGCTATTTCCAAAAACCATCTGGGAGTAGGGTCAAAATCACCCACCACCAGGGCGAGGGCTAAGACAGACTTGAGCCTGCATAGTTGATCCCTCGGCATACATATATCATGGTCTGGGATTTTTTGGATTCCTCGGTTTATTGTGCACCTAGATCTGGTGTCCCATGTGGATTCCAGGACACAGGACACAGAGATCCGGATCTCTGCTGGATCCCGGGATCCAGGCGCACGTCTGGTTTTATAATTAATATATTACTGCTGCATACAACTTCGAATAATTAGTCTGGATGGACCAGTTCTGAGCTGTTTCTGAACAATATTACGAACCTCGGAGCCAATTCAGAAAGTAGAGAAGCTGACACAGCTCAGTAAGTCCAGCTCAGTTAAGCCGCAATCCGCCGACAACGGCAGCAAAACACAACCCATTCACAGCCCGACACAGCCCACTGACACCAGCAGCCAAACACACGCTCCCAGCCCGACATAATGCTATCAAATGACAACGATATCGAGTAAGCCGGCACTTTTTCTGCAGCCCCGTCAATCCAGCCGCCAAGCGAGCCGTCAGGTACTGTGTAAGCTCAAACACAGGGCAGCGAAGGTGACGGCGAACCTGGCAGGACAGCCTGTAGCAACACTGGCCAGCCGGGCTCGGTCACCGCAGAGGCAGCAGGGAGACCCGGAGACATGTGAGACTGGCCCAGCCGAGGCACAGAGGGACAGAGGCTACCACACAACACACGCTCCCGGCGTGAGGGGGTAGCAGCACCGTACATAACTCAAAACCAAGGCTATAGAAGACTCCGAACGGTCTCTGCAGCTGCGAGTGGGTGCGGCGCGTGTAGCCCCCTTCCCCCTGGGGGGGGGCTACACGTAGCAGAAATAGGAGGTGGAATGTATGGTAGGGATAGTGAGAGGCGGGAGGCGGGAGGCGGGAGGCGGGAGGCGGGAGGTATGAAAACTCGTGATAGACACGGAAGAGCCGCCGTTCCACACACTCTCGGGATCCCGAATGAATGGTGGCTCTGCGTGCATGTTTTCGGGATTGATGTCAACTAGACTTCGGCTTCGATTGTTGTACCGCAAATTCCATAAGTATGTCGACAGGGGTGCATACCGTGGTTAACGCTATCATGATTGCAACTAGAGTGGAACAAATGCTGAGCTTGAATGGCGCAATCGCATAACAATGTACAAACTTACAAAGGGAATCGAAATGTGTCGGCAGACAAACAGGAAAGTAGCATCGGCGTTTCAGCCAACTGCTGACGGTTGACAATCCTTATATGCTGGCAGACTACCGTGTGGAACAGAAAATAGTCAGCCGTTCAAACATTCCGTAAATTCCAGCTGAACGCTACCGTGCAACTTCTAAAAAAATGTATCTTCCAGCGACCGATAAAAAAAAACACTAGCATCACCACATCCGTGAAGCCCTGAGGCACAACCACGTAACGACACGACCACATCAACCGCAATCGACAGCTGCGTCACGAAAGGCATCGCTGTGAGGCGCGCACATCCAGCATGACGTACAGGAAGCCACAGCAGCAGTATCGCGTCCTTCCCTGATATATTGGGCTCGCATCCAGGATGACAAGAAACCTCAGCAACAGTATCACGTCTTTCTCTGGTATATTACGACAAATATCCTATGTAGACAGTAGACTAGACACTAATTGACACAAATTACGGCTACGCAGAATACACGTACGACGTGTCAGCCGACACAAAGATAGCATCACCTAGGGAGGAGCAGATACGACACACACTATGACAGCTCGGTGGCGTGACAGTGTTTTTGTCTGCGTGTCTGCGTGTCACCAGCCGGCGAGGACCACCAGACCGCGCTTCCTGTCGGACGGGAGTGCTCCTGACAGGCACAGGGGAGGGGGCGGTGACCAGTGGTTCGTTACTGATGAAGTGAAGGATGTGGCGATACAGATCTCAGATCGCTGCCCGGACTGCTGTGGTCCGCCGCTCGTTTCCACAGTTCTAAGGCGCCTCTGATGATGACCGATATCAGTACGAGTATGCTGTTCAAACCATAGGTCCGGCCAGAGCACCACACCGGACAGTGACTAGACAGGGCTCCGACTCCGACTCCGACTCCGACTCCGACTCCGACTCTGACTCCAGTTCCGACCCTAGTCCTCTCTCTCTCACGCTCACTCCCTCGTCCCTCCCACTTTTCTCTCCCCCGGCGCCGTGTCGTGGCAAATGAAGTCCGCAGGGCGCCTCTCTGCGCAGTAAACCAGGCCCACCCCACCTTCCCAGTCCCACCCCACCTTCCTGTTGATTTGTGACGTCGAGAAAACGCCCCCTGGTCGATGTCCACTATCGATGAAGTTGAATGGAACTGACCATAAGATGAAGGGTCCACGTACCGAAGCAATTTTTCGCGATCCAAGAAACATTCCCAAACCCATTGTGAATGCTCCCCGCACTCAAAGATGATCAATTATCCACCACTGACCAGTGCAAAGTCCTGCAGTGGGCTAATCATACAGAAATTAATCACATCCGCCAGTGATCGAGCAGGCCGGTGCATATAATCATAAGTAATGGCTGGCAATTAATTTGAAGAATCCGATCGAGGAGCTGACCTGGAAGAACAGCTGACGAATCTCGTCAATAGTTGGCGTAGGAAATTTATAATCTCACTTGAACAAAACTGTGACGAAGCATGTCCGAATGCATTTCGATTTCATCCACAGCTCTCTGGCAAACAGCGATAAACTCGGTAAAACATAAAACATTTTGTTATTGGCGGTTTTCTTCGCACGTTTCTGTCACATATTTTGTATCTGCGTCGAGCCCGACCAGTGTTGTACCGCCGAAACTAACCACTCTGCCGACTGCCGGCGCTCCCACTAACTCACGCGGCCGCGGTCCTGCCTAGAGGCCGTTTGTCACCCCAGAAACATGTCACAATGAATCATACCCCCTCGACGCCAAGAAACGACGCTCCCTTCTTACGACTGTCACAACAAATCAGCGCTATTGGGGAACGGCACCAGCCCCTAGTTCCGTTATTATAGAACGACGCCGGACCCCGGTTTCGATTTCCGTCCTCTTGTGAAAATAGCCCGAAGCAGTCAGTTAAAATACTAATTACACGTGCTCCCAACGCGCCTCTGGCTTTGGCTTGATGTAAAAAGTTATAACAATGTAGCAAGAGCACAGTTTATGTTTATTGTTTAATGTTTAGTGATTAGACCAGGGGATATTACTCGTAATTGTACCTTTAGCATGTGGAGATAGATAATACTAACCATTTAGCTTCTTCAGTGCTAACATAAGAACGTTACATTTCATGACGAAAAGCTCATATATAAGCTCTCCCTCTTCATACTTCCCAGTGAGACGGGTGGAAGCGAGCGGGTGGCCACTGGCCAGTACCCTCGGGAAGCGAGCGGGTGACCAGTACCCTCGGGAAGCGAGCGGGTGGCCAGTACCCTCGGGAAGCGAGCGGGTGGCCAGTACCCTCAAGAAGCAGAGCGGGTGGCAGTTACCCTGGGAAGCGCGAGCGGGTTGGCAGTACCCTTCAGGAAGCGAGCGGGGGTGGCCAGTACAAACCTCGGAAAGGCGAGGGGCAGGGGTGGCCAGTACCCTCAGGAAGCGAGCGGGTGGCCAGTACCCTCGGGAAGCGAGCGGGTGGCCAGTACCCTCGGCCGACTCCTAGTACTCCTGTTTCCCATCAGTCTGCACTACACCAGTGGCAGTCACAGTCCACCAGTCACAGATACAGTCCACCAGTCATCAGTCCACCAGTCATCAGTTCACCAGTCATAGTCATCAGTCCACCAGTGGCAGTCACAGTCAGTCATCACTCCACCAGCCACAATCAAAGTAGTCACAGTCACCACCGGCACCCTGTCACACTCCGTTCGTCACAGTCACAGTCACCACTCTATTTGTCACAGTCGCATTCACCACTCCACCTATCACAGTCAGAGTCAGTCAGAGTCGCAGTCACAGCCTTAGTTACAGTCACAGTCTCAGTCTCAGTCACAGTCTCAGTCAGTCACAGTCACCAATCCGTCCGTCACAGTCACAGTCAGTCACAGTCTCAGTCAGTATCATTCACAGTCTCAGTCTGAGTCTGTCACAGTCTCAGTCTGAGTCTGTCACAGTCTCAGTCACTGTCACAGTCTCAGTTCTAGTCTCAGTATCAGTCAAAGTCAAAGTCAAAGTCTCAGTCAAAGTCAGAGTCTCAGTCACAGTCACCAATCCGTCCGTCATAGTCTCAGTCTCAGTCACAGTCACCAATCCGTCTGTCACAGCGCCCTCCACCCCTGCCGCCAGTAAATATGCAGCAGGCAGGGGGGGCGGCTCGTGCGTAATCGGGGGGGGGGACGTGCCTAGTGCTAATGGGAGAGCGTGTTGGTGTGTAACGACTGCAGTGTAAGCTCCATGTAGCTCGACACGACGGTCCGCCCATCCACCATGGGCTTGACCACCGTAGCGTGTGCATGGTACGGCATGCTGACTCCTTCTGAACGCGAATGACTGAGTGGGGCGGGGGACTTGAGCGGCCTCCTCCACCGCGCCACTGATGACACGGCCCTCTCCACCACGCCCACTGAATGACATCCGAGCCACGGCCCTCAACCGCCTGCCACTTTGATTGACAAAGTAGCGGGCCTCTCCAGAGCGCTGCCACTGATGAGCGACGGGCCCCCTCCACCGCGTAGCCAGGATGTAGAGCACGGCCGCTCCCACCACTGCACAGGATGACACGGCCCCCTCCACCCGCGCCAACTGATGACACGGCCCCCCCATCGCTGCCGGCACTGATGACACAGCCCTCGCCACCTGGCGCCCTAGGGACTGATGACAAGCCTCTCCAACCAGCTGCCCACTTGATGAGACGCCCTCTCCACGCTGCCACTGATGACACGCCGCCCCTCTCATGCTGCACACTTGATGACACAAGCCCTCTCCACCGGCTCCCACTGATGACACGGCCGCCCTCCCCCATGCCACTGTGACACGGCCCTCTCCAACCGACTGCCACGATGACACGGCCCCCTCCACCGTGCCAACTGATGACAAACAAGCCCTCTCCAACGCTAGCCATGATAGACACAGCCCTCTCCACCGCTGCCACTGATGACACGGCCCTCTCCACGGCTGCACTGATGACACGGCTCTCCACCAACTGGCCACTGATGACAGCGGCCCCCTCCACCACGTGCCACTGATGACACGGCCCCCCCATCGCTGTCACACTTGATGACACAGCCCTCTCCAACCGCTGCCACTGATGATCACGGCCCTCTCCTACCACTGCCACTGATGAACACAGGCCCCTCCATCGCTGCCAACTGATTACAGCAGCCCTCTCCACCGCTGCCCACTGATGACGGACGGCCCTCTCCCACTGCCACTGATACACCGCCCGTCCGTATGTTGTTGCCGTGTCTGTGTCTGTGCGTGCATTCTGCGGTTCGACTTGCGCGGTATCTGGGGTGTGCGGTCGGTAGTGTAAGGTGTATGTGTTGTGGAGTATTGTGTGCGGAGTTGTGCGCCGGGCTGTCGAATCTACACGGACGTGCCATGATGACTCGGCCCCCACCGCTGCCGACGTGATGATTATCCGCCCTCGTCACCGGCGCCGTACGTGGATGACAGACGGCCCCCCTCAAGGCCGCTGCCGATCTGACTGACAATCGCCGCTCGTCTCGCTGCCAACTGATGAACAGGGCCCCTCTCGCACCACTGGCACTGATGGCTTGGCCAGGGCCAGACTGGCATGATGGTCTCGCCGTACTGCGTCACACAATTAAGCAAGCCTCCATCTACAAACTGGCAAGATACTCCTGGCTGAGAACGGTCGACACGGGATCCGAATAAGTGAGGCTAAGGCTGCGTGACTAAAAGAAAGTCTCCGAGTACCAGCGTAGCCTTCCTAACAGGCGAGAGGCGGAGAATACTTGGCATGCTTCTGACGAGCGCGAGCGGCGAGTTATTGATCTTTTTGAGAATATTTTTAGCCGAACATTTTCATAGATATTAGGCATACCGAACGGTGAGAAAAGACAGAGCGGATAACGGATGACAGGGCACGGATCTCCAGGTGGAAGCTTGGTTGAACGGGTACCAACCTGCGCTCAAGCCATACTCTCGGCCCAAGTGATAGCCACTGAAGACAACAGCCACATGCATAAAGGCTGACTAAAGGGCTCACATTGGGAGTCCGCCCTTCGCACGTGTTGGGTGCGGGGGCGTCGAATGGCATTATCCGCGTCCCGCAACATCAGACCAAGGCTTACTTTGCCCTCAACGTTGCCACCGGAGTAAGGTTGATCAACGGAAATTTGAAGTAAAATGCCGGGTTAGGGTGCGGAGAGATTTTGACGCCTTTGCAAATCAGTGGAGTAGTTCTAAATTTATTTCGTTCACGGCTTCCAGACCATTGCACAAAATGGTAATCCATGAGTACAAGGACAGAATCTAAGCGGGCGATGAGAAAAGCCGGTGGCAGTAAGATTGGGACCTAGAACGAGAAGATTTGGTGTCGTCGGCGTATTGAACAACAAATGCGTCCGTATGCGTGAATGGCTGAGGTCATTTGTGAAGATAGTGGAAGAGAGGGGTCCCAGAGAGGATCTGAAGACCCACACGGCTTGAATATGTCGCGGTCCTCGCAGGAGTATCCTGTCTGTTTGTTGGCCGAAGTCGGTGAATAGCTATACGCGTTTGAGTGTGCCCAGATAGATAATTTTTCGATAAACGCAGCTGGTCTCTATGCAAGTGAAGCACTGTGCATTGTGGGATGATCAAATTTGGAGAGGGAGTGGCTGATGCGGCAAACCCCTGTAGCTCAGGATCAGATCAGACCAAAGAATCGAAATTGTGGGGCTCTGATGCCATGGCAGACAGCGCACGGTCCGGATATGCTGAGAAGGGCAGTTTCGCGTGGAGTGGCGCGGCCCTGAAATACCGTGCTGGGTTGGCGTCAGGAGGGTGGTTAGTAAGACGATCAAGAGCTGTGAAGCGTGGGTCTGAGCGAACTTTTCACGGATTTTAGAGATGAGAGAGCTGAGTTGAGAATGGTCGGTAGTTTTGACGGGGTTCGTCGAACGTCAAACCTTGAAACTGAAAATTAGGGATTGGACGAGGGAATTTTCCAGACATAGTGGGATTTCGTTTTTGAGGATACTGGCGTTGATGATATGCTAAAAGCATGGGGCTGCTCGATGACGGTTATAACACCGCTAAGCAGCCTCAGGATTAAAAAACACCAGAGCGAACACTGCAAAACCGTCTGGTCCACCTCGCCGGATGTGAACTGCGCATAGTTTACACACACAACAGTGGCTGTGTGGCAGCCACTTGACATCTAGTGTGAACTGAGAGCCTGAACGAGAGCTCTGCTGAAGGCGCAAGCCCCGACTCTGGCAGACGGCAGTCGGGACATCACGGTCGTTTCCTCCCGCCAGCCACCCTCGGCAGCCACTCTCGGGCCACGTTAACATCGTTAAGGGTCTCGGCGCTGACAGCCCTCGTGTGCGTAAATCAAACTACTAAAACACTTATACATACAGCATATTAAAGGAAAGTTCTCTAAATGTTGAAAATGCTGAGAGGTTTTAAATATACCGCAGAAAAGTTGGAGTACCTACGGATCTTGTTTTTTCTTCAATTTCAACCGACTCCCATGTACAATTATCGGCGAGACGCCCGTGTACCAGGCTCCGAAAGATGGGCTGATCACGTTGGATGGACGCGACTTTCCTGTCCCGCGATGACACCGGTCAAGGCCTCTCCCACATCGCTCGTGACGGCACCTTAGACTTTCCGCTGCCTGGCTGCTCAACAAATTTTTGAAAATATTCCACTGGATTTGTCCGCTTTCTGCCCCGAGAAAGCTAAACAAACTCCTGATCGCACCCTATGGATCATCACGCTTGGTGAACAAACTGTGGGCTTTGTGGAGTGTGAGTTGTCATGGCATGCGATTTTTGGCTCGAGTAAAACGATAAGCACTGTTTGACAAGATCGTACACAACATCGAGTTATTTCGTGAATGCAATCCCTCTGCTAAATCCTACCTAAGACGTTCAAGCAGAAGGAAATTGAACATTTAAAACTATATATATATATTGCGTAATTTTTACAACTCCTATACTCACACAAAATTATTTGATCTTTCGATAAAATACATGGCGCCCCTTCAGCCGCCAAAGATGGCGCCCCTTGGGCCTGCAGCCCCCCTCAATCACAATATCCGTGGATCCGGCCACTGAGTCGTTGTCATAGCGAGTTGGGGCATTCCGGTGCGCATTTCGAACTAATTGTGGTCGACAATCTGAAGCGAAATTACACCCTCATTATCTCACTTCTGTTTCATAAACTGGTATATATAGTGGTATCTTAGGTCTGAATTCAGCTGTGGAAATATTAAGCTCGGATTCTGACCTGAGGGCGTTTACTCGACTTATGGCCTCGGGGGGGCATTATTGCAGGTCCACGTTGCAGATGGTAATTGATTTCGCGGGCGTTCGTGCAGGGACCGTAGAAGAGTGCTTACTTCGGGGCGGATGACGGACGGCCCCTCCACGCGCTTGCCTCCTTGTCCCTGCGGTGTTCGCCGGGTTGGACTGTCACGTTTTCACTCTGTGGTACTACTGAATGGTGGAGACCAATAACACACAACCATCAACCAAAAACCTTTCAGAACAACATCATGATCGAACGCTATGGGAACGATTTGGGGAAGTAGATCACCATTTAGATCCAGCACTTGGTTCAAAACGTTGTGGATAGCAGCTCTCATCTACTACCTTGTTTCAATCTATAGTGGCGCACAAGATTAGACCAAAAGAAGTCAAAATTCGTTGCAGACGAAGTCATTGTTTAGACCCTATCAAAACCTGATTTTGGACACAAGATCTGTCACCATTCGATCTCGCCTCTGATCCAACAACAGTGCCGTGTTCAGCTGGACGGAAGCTTGGTTTCAAATATTAAGTGGACCAAATTGTGACCGAACCAACAAAAACTGGTGGTTTGGGTCGGCGGAGTTTGGTCGCACTATAAATATTAACACCGCACAAGTCCAATTAATAACCTCATACGTCCTGTTTCTGGGGACAAGCCAGATGAAAATACTGACAGATCGCGTTCAATACTTGGTCCCTTATAGTGTAGCATCGACGTCCCATCTGCAAACATTACTTGTGGTGCGGTTGGTTGGTCTACGCATTGCGCCTTCTCCACTCTTGATTGAACATCAAAGTAGACTAAAAGCGGGGCGCTACCACAACGTTTTGAACCACGCCGGAGGAAATTGTGAGATTCCCGCCAAATGCGGTACACTTATGGTCCTAAAGCAATCGACGTTCATCTTGCAACGATTGTTAGTGGTTGGTGCGGTGTTATGGGTCATAATTTGGTCCACTCAGAATAAACCAAAGTGTCATAAAATGGCATGAAACAGCACCGGGGACTTAGACCACGCCAGATGAAATGGTGAAGACCCCGTCCCAATAGGTACGTGGACACCGGGCCTCTCGGTAGTAGCTTCTCCAAAGGCACAGACTACGCTCTGCGCCCGTTACGCCTCCTCTTTGTGTGGTAATTCTGAAAACTCGCCATGTAATATAGAATGCGCTAAATGATGGAAAATCAAAGGGAGGAAAAACACAGCACTTCCTTTTATTGTTGCACTTTCGTTAAACACCACGATATGAACACAAGTATTGAGAGAGTGAAAAAAATAAGAATGGAGGTGTACCCGAGGTCACAGGGGCGAGGTCACCGAAAAAAGGTCACAAGGCACGCTGTTCAATCGGTCATTCAAGGTCACAAAGAGAGAAATCCCGCAAAAACTTCGTTTCATTGTAAACTCAAAAATACAAGGCATTTTTGAGCGAGTTGGTAAGTCAATCATGACTGCTGACGTCGAGGCGTCGCTAAAGTCTTTGGAATGACACGGGCCCTGCTCCACCGCTGCCAACTTGGTGGGATGACGATGACCGCTCTCCGACCAAGCAACTGCCACACTGGGTGGAAATGCTGGAGGGCCGGCGAGGGATTGATGTGGACACGCGCTGTGAGAATGAATAGAGCTCTCCCAACCCGCTGCACTGGTTTGCAAGCATGCCGCGGGTTAGAGCCTGGATGACACGCGGTGCCGCTCTCCGACGGCTGCCACGTGATGAGTCAGTAGAGCAACCACCGAGCGGCTAACTAGAGGTGTAAGCTAATGACGACCATGTCAACAATTCAGACGCGTTTGAATTAATGATTACAAGAACAACATATACAAATGAATGAATGTTGTACCGCGAAAGGCGTATTTAATCTTAATAAAATAATTCCTTACCACTCGATAAAAATGGTTTGCGTCCTATTTCGCACACCACAAAATGAAACTGCTAAAATATCGCCATAGTAAGTTTTCCAGGGCCTCTATTTCAGAAGCACAGCTTAAAGGAGGATTCAATCTAAAACATATGCCGAAATTTGAATACATGAATGATAAAGGATAGCTAGACTGCATAATACACCACTACCAGTGAATGCATGGAGGATATAAGCAAAGTATCCCATATAAAACGGACGATGTATAGACTAGAAAGGCTGTGTGTCTGGTATGATGATATATGGCTGTTGCAGGCTGCGGCGAGAGGAGAGACTGAAGGCTGAAGGCTGAGGGCAGCCTGGGAAAGATTTACGAGAAGACCAGGCAAAATGAGACCCGTGTCCGCGTCGGGCCCATTCATAACACTGCTTTGCTTTCAGAGGAAGATTACGTCGGCGGTTCCGCTGGAAAGTTGAAATAAACGAGACGGCCTCCGGACTTTGACGCAGATGCCCGCCGCGGTCACGCCACCCAGGGCATTCGTCGGACAGTTTGCATCACTAATACAGCAGCCGTGTATGTGGCACAGTCGGGAACAGCAGCTGGAGCACAGTCGGGAACAGCAGCTGCAGCTCAGTCGGGAACAGCAGCTTGACACAGTCGGGAACAGCAGCTGAGCTCAGTCGGGAACAGCAGCTGGAGCACAGTCGGGAACAGCAGCTGGAGCACAGTCGGGAAAAGCAGCTGGAGCACAGTCGGGAACAGCAGCTGGAGCTCAGTCGGGAACAGCAGCTGGAGCTCAGTCGGGAACAGCAGCTGGAGCACAGTCGGGAACAGCAGCTGGAGCAGAGTCGTGAACAGCAGCTAGAGCTCAGTCGGGAACAGCAGCTGGAGCTCAGTCGGGAACAGCAGCTGGAGCTACAGTCGGGAGCAGCAAGTCTGTGAGGCACAGTCGGGGACAGCAGCTATTGAGGCTCAGTCGGGGGAATCGAGCAGGCTGCGAGCTCAGTCGGGAACAGCAGCTGGAGCACAGTCGGGAGCAGCAGCTGGAGCACAGTCGGGAACAGCAGCTGCTGGAGCTCAGTCGGCAACAGAAGCTGGAGCACAGTCGGGAACAACAGCAGGAGCACAGTCGGGGTCAGCAGCTGGAGCACAGTCGGGGACAGCAGCTGGAGCACAGTCGGGAACAGCAGCTGGAGCAGAGTCGGGAACAGCAGCTGGAGCAGAGTCGGGAACAGCAGCTGGAGCACAGTCGGGAACAGCAGCTGGAGCACAGTCGGGTGAACAGTCCCAGGCTTGGAGTGCTCAGTCGGGAAGAGCAGCTGGAGCACAGTCGGGAACGAGCAGTTGGCTGGTTGAGGCAAGCAGGTCCGGGAAACATGCGAGCTGGTGGAGCACAGTCGGGAACAGCAGCTGGAGCAGAGGTCGGTAACAGCGAGCCTGGAGCAACAGTCGGGTAGACTAGCGGAATGGAGCACAGTGTCGGGAAGCAGCAAGCTGCAGTGCTCAGCTCGGGAAAGCAGCTGGAGCACAGTCGAGCAGCAGCTGGAGCACAGTCGGAATCAGCAGCAGGAGCTCATGTCGGAACAGCAGCAGCTGCGGAGCACAGTCGGGAACAGCAGCAGGAGCACAGTCGGGAACAGCAGCTGGAGCACAGTCGGGAACAGCAGCTGGAGCTCAGTCGGGAGACGTGTCGCTTTGTGTAACAGCGGCAAAAGAGCCTCAGTTCCATGGTGTGTACTGTGTCATACGAAAAACTAGCGCCAGGCGGCGGAGCGCCCGTCCCGGCCTACTGCCATTGGGTTTTCGGTATACAACTGCACGTTTGAAGTCTCGCAGAAAAATTAAACGGAATAACAACAGCATAGGGCTGAGGAGCATTTCTTCTGACGTGCCACTGATAAAAATCCTGACTACCCAGCTAACAATTTGACGTTGTCGCTACGTTGTGACAAGGTTGCAACGCAACTACACAACGTTGTGATAGTGTAATTTTGTAGACTCCCAGGAACATTGTCACAACGTTACCTTGCAACCCTCACAAAACGTTGAAACAACGTTGCTACAACGTTACCTTTGACAGACATAGCTAGCGTGACTTACGTGGTCGATCATTAATCTTAGTAAGATGGTGAATATGCTCAATTTAGATACTTGTACCACATTGCGAGCTGGTCTTCCCAAATTACTAGAACAAAGTTGTGACATCGTAACGATACAACGTTGCTGTAACGTTTAACAGCGACGTTTAAACTACCTTTTCTTCAGAACATTCACGACGTTGTCGCAACGTTGTTAAAACGTAAAGTTCCAACTTTATTTTTCACAACGTTGTTACAACGGTATCTGTTACCTGGGTACGTGGTCGATGCTCATCTACAAAAACGGTTAGAGCACCCAAACATCGTCAAGAGTGAAGGTGTAGCGTATGTTTTTACCGGATCCACCCAACTCTCTGTGCATAAATCCTACACTTCCCTTTGAGATTTGCATCTACTTAGGCTATATTTAACTATACACTATAAATGTTTCACATTATTGTGTTATTTTTTTGTTTATCATTGTTCAACTTCACAGGATTGTGTAATTGCATTTAAGATGAACGTCATTTGCTAATCCTGGAAAATAACGAGAGAAAGAATAAGGTTATAAGTAACGAATGCAGAAATTTCTGGGCATAAAAATATTGAGAACTATTATATATGCTAGATATGTTTTGTGAAATATATTTCAAGACTAAATCGAAATTATTGCTTTTAAAAGAATCGCAGTTTGACAACTTGTTACGTACGGCATTTAGATATTGTCTAGGACGGTTAATGCGCACGCGGCAATACATATTTGCTCGCTGGTAAGAATCCTTTCATGTAGATCGCATAGTTCTATGGGGGTGGTGAATCTCACGGTTAAAAGCTCGTGAATAACATGCCAAAGTCGTGTTTAACGCTTTAAGATCAACCCACTTCCACTATTGCGAGATGCCTTTCTTTTGTTTGGTAGGCAGTGTATACAATGATTAAGATGTTTGTGATATTTTATAGATAGGAATTGTAATGTGTTCCATTAGTTATCATAATCATACTCTCGGCATCTATACATATATTTTTATTATTTTATTATGATAGATTGTGTTTAGTATAAGTTCTAACTCCCTTACTCAAAAGGGACATTCCTCACAAAACATCATGCAAGTTAATCACTCTCATAGGATTCTGAAATTCGATTATTGGGTTTGGACGCTCCTCTTTTTCCTTACGCCAGTACGCAGCGCTAGTACGTGGTATAGGGAAACATCTGATTGTGCCAGAGCGAACCAACTCCGAACCTGATCTCCCCGACCCAGTAACAGCAGGGAGATTTAAAAGTAAAGAAGAACTATCAGGACCGGTTAGTCTGACCTCATTAGTCTGCAAAGTGCTAGAATCAATATCAAAGATAAGATTGTTGAATTCTTGGAGCAAAACGAGCTCATCAATGATACTCAGCATGGGCCCTTTAGGAAGGCCGTTCTTGTTTGACTAATCTCTGGACTTCTTGGATTGTTGTAACAGAGAGCTTTGATCAGGTAAATCAGCTAGATGTATCTTTTCTTGATTTCAGTAAAGCTTTTGACAAAGTCCCCCATAAAAGACTAGGGGTGCAGCTTAAATTCATGGAATCGGGGCAAGATTCTTGATTGGATAGAGTCGTGGCTATCAGGACGCCAGCAAAGGGTTATATTAAATTGGGTGCAAATCACAATGGAAGGAGGGTTCGCAGTGGAGTTTCACAGGGCTTCAGGTCCTGGGCCCGTTGCTGTTTTTAAAATATGTTGAATACAATTGAGAAGATTTAGACAGCCAAGTATTGATAATTTGCAGATTGTTTTGTTTTTTTTTTTGTTTTTTTGAGCCTTTACATGAGTGGCTCTCCACAGTCCAACGCGACAACCGCACTTACCATTTAATCACCAAGAGATACAAAGAGTAGAAAGTCGCGCCACTGGGCACGGTCAAGGAAGATAAAACAAAATATAAAATATTAGAGATAGGTTTTCCCTTGAGCGTCGGGTGTTATGTTAGGGCTAGGCAAGTAGGTAAGGCAGTATAATCATGAGCAAAAGCCTACTGGGCCGAAATGGTGTGGGTTGGGCCGAATGGAGGGGGGTTAGTGACTACTAATAGTCAGTCCCAGATTCCCCACGAGCCGATAGCTAGGCTAGTACGCCAGTGAGAGATGACCAAAATACAGAGATGATGTAAAAGTTGTCAGGATTATTAGAGGAAGACATGATCAGGATGTTTTTCAAGCAGACCTGGACAAGCTTAGGTTGAAGTGGTCGTGAAAGCGGATGGCAGAGGGTGAAATTTCATTTTGAGCAAATGTAAGATCATGCACGCTGGGCCGAGTTAGCAGTAAACACAAGTAATGAAATGGGGGGCAGAAACTAGAGCAGTTGAAAAGGAAAGAGAGTTTGAGGGGACGTGGTAACAGCAGACTATTCATGGCGTCGATCAGGTCGTAGATCTGAGAAATAAGGGATGTACACAAAGGCGCTAGAATGCTGGGGGCTATTAACAGAAATGTTACTCGTACAAAAGTGAAGACGGTAATAACTAATGGTATTGGTGCATATGCTTAGACCACATCTAGAGTATTGCGTGCAAGCCTGGTCTCCAACATATGAGAAGAGATTGCTGGTTGTTAGAAAGGAGTTCAGAAAAGGGCAAAAAGAATGGTAAATTGTCTTTAAATAGTATGCCTTATGAAGAAAGATTAAAAGATTGGGTATTGTTTTCAACTTAGAATATAGAAGGCTAAGAGGAGATCTCTAGTTGAAGTATGTCAAAGTTTGTGAAGTGGTCATGCATTCTGGATATTTAAAGGGAATGTTTGAATTCAGTAAGGAAAATCGTAGTAGAGGTCATCAGCATAGAACGCCGTATTGAAACAAAGTAAAACTAGGCTTCGACAGTCGCGATTTTTCAGCAGAAGGGTGGTAGGACGATTTGGAATAAGCTACCGGGGATGTTGCTAACTGCAGTGTCCTTGGTCCTCCTTCAAGAATTAGATTAGATAAATACTATACAGAGAAGGGATTAGTTCATAAGTACTCGTGGGATTAGACTTGTTTTAGGTAGGAGGGGTGGACTAGAGGGTGAGACTGATGGAATTGGGGGGATATGTGCAACCTCGTATGGGCCCTGGAGGCTCTTTGTTGCACTCTTCTTTTTATATCTCTTATGTCCTTTATGACGCTTTTTGAAAAGGCTAATATCTCTTTGACCGCACTTCCGATTGACAAGCAGTCTTCTTTGCTGAACAGTCCCATCCAACCAATCCTGTTTTTACCAGTGCCGAACTCATTCGGGTGACTACCACTGCACGTGCCGCGTGCCGCGTGAGGGGTGTTGGAAGGTGTTTTGTCACAAATACTCCGCAACGGCTAGGCTGATTTTGTTCGAATTTGGTGTTTGGTTAGGGATCCCTCAGCAGCCGCTTTTCCACAAGTCAAGGGTAGGGTGCCTCTAAACGTGCGCACGTGCACACCCCTATGATATATCTCAGGAACAGCTGAGCCGATTGTGTTCAAATTTGGTGTGTGGTTAAGCCTTTAGGGACCCTTCGCTGCCACTTTTCCACAAGTCAGGGATGGGTGCCTGCACGTGCACACCTTTTTGCATCTCAGAAACTACTAGCCCGATTAAGTTGAAATTCACCATACATTACCTTCGCGCTCGCTCGTTCATCACCAACTACGGCGCTTTACTGGTAGGTATGTTCTTGCAAATGCTTGCTCTAATCGTATACATTATTCGTGTGTATACACTATACACCAATTTATTACTTTCACCACTTACTGCATTCTTAATCTAACGCGCTTTTAATACACTGAGACCATAAACAAGTAACAAGCATCCGATATCCATAACAAGTTAAATAGTAATTGTTGAAATTAACCACCATTGGTAAATACTTTAAGACAATTCAAACAAAGCCTTCGAAGCTTCCAACTACTCTTAACTAAAACTAATACCGTTTTTTGTTGTGAAAGCCTCATAAAGCAGTGCTCGAAGTGGCAACTTTGTTTTCGCTGCACCCCTCGTCAATTAATTACAGTCCTTGTTCGCCATTATTGGGCGTTGAACAAATGGTGTGGAAAGGCCAGTTCTTAGCTTAACTCAAAGTGTCGGAACGTGGCGCAGCTTGCCGAAAGATGAAGTAGCACCAAACTGATGGCTTAAAATTCTCTCCGCCGGAGCTGAAAAAGCTCTTAGTGCTCAGCACTAATGGAGAAGGACCAAGAGCTGTTAAAAGCCTCGCAGAGGATTTTTATTCCGAGTCGTCAGTATTCATGCTAAGCTTCTGCAGCGAAGGAGGCAGCTGTCGGCATGATAGGCGGCAGCGCTGAGGAGAAACGCATGTGAGCACCACAGTCGCACTCGGACCACCTGGTACAGTCGACGGGAACACATTGCAGGCCTAGTGACATCACCGAACTACGGCGCTGTACAGCACTAAACTCAGCATCGGCTGTCCTCTGGCATGCCGCGTTCGTGTCCACTGTCTACCAGCCCACGCCTCCCGCCTGGAAGTGTGCCCCGGTCCCTCCCAGCCCCATCCGATCTAATATACAAGCCTCTCCGCCTGGAACTGGTCCCCGCCCTCCTCCTCAGTCCCCTGCCTCCCCGCCCCGCCTCCCCGGTCCATCCCCGCCTGGAATTGGTCCCCAACTCCCCGGTTCCTCCACCTGGAAGTGATCTCAACCCAACTCAACCTTTCCACCATCCCGGCTTGAATTGATCCCACCTCGGTCAGCCCGCGCCTCCCCCTACCTTCCCCGCCTGGAATTGGTCCCCGTCCTTCCCGGAGCGGAGACCGCTTCCAGACCGGGACCAGGAACCGCGGGTGTGTCCCCGGTGCCGGTCTGGAAGCGGTCTCCGCCCCGGGAAGTGGCCAAACGTTAGTGCCGCCACAGTGCCGGCCGTCGACAAAGGCCGCATCACGCAGCGTCACGCAGCGTTTCACATCGTCACGGCCGGCAGAAGGCAGTGACGGCGTGTGACCGAGCCGCGGCCAAAGCTCATCCGGCCCGGCGTGACGAGGTCCGACCTCACCAAGGCTGATCTTACACAGTTTTAACTCACATGGTTCTGTACTTCAACCGGTCTGACCTCATCCGGGTTTGAACTCTCCCGCTGTGACTTCACCCAGGTTGACCTCACCTAGACCCGTCATTTCGGCTCTAACCCACATGTCTGACTCTGGCACTGACCTGGCGAATGGTTTATGCTTATACGAGTCAGGACACGAGTTCAGGCAAACGGAGGTCCAGAACCATGCGAAGGTCAGGCACGGGAGGTCAGAAAAATCCATGCGGTGGGGTCAGGCCGCGGGAAGGTCAAGGAACATTGACGAGTCAGGCACGGGAGTCAGTAACCATGTGGGGTTAGAGCCGAATGGGTCTGGTGAGGTCAACCTGGTGAAAGTCACAGCGGGAGGGTCAAACCCAGAATGAGGTCAGACCGGTAAAGTTCAGAAACATTGAGTTAAAACTGTGTAAGATCAGCCTTTGGTGAGGTCGACCTCGTCACGCCCGGGCCGGATGAGCCTTTGGCCGCGGCTCGGTCACACGCCGTCCACTGCTCTGCCGCCGTGACGCTGTGAAACGCTGCCGTGACGCTGCGTACGCGGCCTTTGTCGAGGCCGGCACTGTGGCGCACTAAACGTTTCCACTTCCCGGGGCGGAAGACCGCTTCCAGACGGCACCGGGGACACACCCGCGGTTCCCTGGTCCCGGTCTGGAAGCGGTCTCCGCTCCGGGAAGGACCGGGGCCAATTTCCGCGGGGAAGGTAGGGGGAGGCGCGGGCTGATCGCGGCCTGACCCCGCATGGTTGACCTCCCGTGGCCTGACCTCGCATGGTTCTGACCTCCCGTTGCCTGACCTCGCATGGTTCTGACCTCCCGTTGCCTGACCTCGCATGGTTCTGACCTCTCCCGCATTGACCTGACCGGTCACCCGATCTGAACTCTGATCTGATCTGAACTCCACCAGCCCTGACCTCATTCTGCCTGACCTCACTCGACATGACCCCATCGTTGCTCCAATGGCGGGATCAATGGGTCTGTTACCGTGGCGCCACCAGCTGCCTCTAACCCCTTCCAAGCTCCTCCAGTCGTTCCCGTGGTTGCTCGAATCTACTCTAAGCTCATCCAAGCTCGTCCGAAACCTCCTCCTCCAAACTTTTCCAACCTGCTCCCGGAATCGAGATGGGACCAGCCGGAGGAGATTAGAGGAGTACGGTTATGGTGCGGCTGACGCATTTGTGAATATCAACAGATACAGCATGGCAAGACAACCGCGCCATGGAAAGGTCCCAACCTTGAACGCAAGCAGCTGATCCTTCCTCCGAACGCCTCCAACCGTTTCCTTCCTCCGAACGCCTCTGATCGTTCCCGTGGCGGCTCCCACACAGCCTCCTCTGGACCGCTACTAACTCATCCCGGGAGACGCCACGGGAACAGACTCCGCTACTAACTCCTCCCGGGAGGTGCCACGGAAACAGACTCCGATACTAACTCCTCCCAGGAGACGCCACGGGAACAGAGGCCCCGCTACTAACTCCTCCCGGGAGGCGACACGGAAACATACCCAATGTCTCCATCAAAGAGACTGTGTCGCCAATACCGGATAATACGTTCGAAGTTGCCGTAAAAATCAAGAGCCTCTCCTCTAGTGGCCTATCGCTTACAGCTGCCACTCAAGTGTGTTAGGTGACCTTATTGACCATGACAAGTGAGCCGCTGAGTGAACAGAGCTGATGGCTCCAGAGAGTGTTACAGGACCGTGATGGAACAAGGACCGAATGAACTGGACTGATTCCAGTTCATCTTTGGGGACCGTGACGACTAACATACGGTTGACGTCTGGTGAGAACACCTATACAACACGTCATGGTTTGACCGACACGTCAGTCTGAAGCCTGGCGACCGCACTATGACATTCTCAGCTGCTTCGATCGCTGCCCCAGATGGGGGTCAGGCAGGACAGGTCGTCTAGAGAGATGAGTCCACTCTAACTCAGCCCAGCAGAGAAGTCGCAGAGTCCAAAGCTGAGACTGTCAGGCCCCGTACATTGGAAAGGAACGCACTGAAGGCAGTACGTGCTACTTCCTGTTGAAAACATTGGCGTTCCGATCCACAATGTTTTATAATGTTTCCGATCGTGACTACCAGAAACACCGTTCTCTCGTGCACTTGGTTAAAAGGTAAGGAAAACCAAGGGCAGGCAACCAGTTAAGAATAAAAATACTTGAATGTCATAGTTCTTAAAGTCAAAACATTCATCAAAGTAATACATGATATACAATGATCCTTTCAGTGAGCCCTCGAAAATGTACACTGTACAGTGTACACACTTTCAATCAAGCTGAAGTTAATACCTCCCCGCATCTCCTCCCCATATCAGCCAGAATCCATGGACGCCAGGTCACCGACCTCAAAATCTCCCAATATTAGCCAGAATCCATGGACGACAGGCCACCGTCCTCAGAATATCCCAATATTAGCCAGAATCCATGGACGACAGGCCACCGTCCTCAAAATATCCCAATATTAGCCAGAATCCATGGACGCCAGGTCACTGTCCTCAAAATCTCCCAATATCGGCCAGAATCCATGGACGCCAGGTCACCATCCCCTGAAGCCATACAAGGTCCACTGGGGCGCTTCAGCTGATCCGTGCGTCCAGCCCCGCCCGTCGCACTGTGTGTAGTGTAGTGCAAATGTTCTGTCGACTTCATCGACACCACCCGATGTCGATGTTCCCGGCGAATAAATCCTTCGTGAAAATGGCTCGTAGCAGTCCTTGCAGTGTACGATTAGAGTAAACACGCCATTTCCCTGGGGCGATGTTTGTTTTCGTCTGCAGGAAGCTAGCGTAGAAAGTATTATTAAAAGCTTTCGTTAAGCGCACTCGTTTAGTTCAATATCAAAATTGTACATCGGTGCTGTCTGTCGGTGCTACAAGTAATGAAATATAATGAAGTTATGTATGCCCTCGTCCCTGATACCAGGGGCGAGGGCTATAATAATTGCATTGGATTCCACTGCGTGCAGCACAGACAGACAGAGGCAGAGACAGAGGTGGTGTCGATGAAGTGGACAGAACATTTGCACTACACTGTACTTACACTGTGTCCTGCGAAATGGGTGTCACCTCTCCCCACCGGGGACACAGCCGGGTGCCGCCCCAGGTAACCGGGTTACCTGGCCCCAGGTAACCGGGTTACCTGGCTCCGGTGCGGCGTAATGTTCAGCGCTGCGGGCGGCGGCGCGACTGACCGACCGACGCTGACGGCCGTACCGCCTCGAGCGGCACGGACAGGCTTCGAGGCGGTGGGCGGTGGGCGGTGGGCGGTGGGCGATGGGCGATTGGTGATGGGCGATGGTCGATGGGCGATAGGCGATAGGCGATAGGCGATGGGCGGTGGGCGATGGGCGATGGGCGATGGACGATGGGCAATGGGAGATGGGCGATGGGCGATGGGCGGTGGGCGGTGGGCGGTGGGCGGTGGGCGGTGGGCGGTAAGTGGTGGGCGGTGGGCGATGGGCGATGGGCGGTAAGCGGTGGGTGATGGGCGGTGGGCGATGGGCGATGGGCGATGGACGATGGGCAATGGGAGATGGGCGATGGGCGATGGGCGATGGGCGGTGGGCGGTGGGCGGTGGGCGGTGGGCGGTGGGCGGTGGGCGGTGGGCGGTGGATCCTAGAGAGGGGTGACTCTAAGAAGCTAAGCAAAAATGTTGGAACTAAAGTGCAGGAATCAAATCTTAAAAAGAATCAATACAAAAACATTTCAGTACCTGTTGCCACGTTCCAAGTTGAGAATGTCTACCCTGATGGTGATAACTCTTTTTGTTCGAGTCAAGGTAAGAACATATAATAATTATGAGATAAACAAGTAATGAAGGTTGATCAAATCGCATACAGTGCGTCATTAAATGAAGTACCATCAAATTGTTCTCCACTGTTCATATATTTGACGCCGTACGGTTATACCACAAGCACCATTCGACGCAGAGCAAAATAGCAAAACAGAAAATACCCGATTGCTCGTCATCCCTTGTAATACGATGCTTCTAAAAAATTGTGCCTCTCGTCACTAAAAAAACAAAAAAATACAACTTCAGAAAATGAGGACATGAGTAGCTTGTACTTAGGGAGCCATAAATCAGTCAAAAATAAAGATATTGCTCTGAAATTCGGCTTGAGTATCATCTATGCTTGGTTCCTAAATAAGCATTCGTTTTTAATAACTTCCAAAAATTTACTTTGTGGATTTTTTTTCCCAAATGTTTTTCAGAGTAAAAAAGTCAAAATTTCGAGAATCCTAGTAATTAAAAAAAAGAAAGTTTTATGACATTTTTGCAATTTGCTTTCAATCCTCAATTTTTAAACATGTGTTTTTCCCACAAAAAATGGCATGACATGACGTCACTAAAACGTCATTATCTCCCAAAGCACCTCACGTCAAATTCACTGACATTTTTAGAGAAGACGCAGAATTGATGCAGCATAAGGCGCTGGAAGCTTCACGTCGATATCCATCATAGTTCGAGTTATTGAGAAAATTCCGGAGGAGACAAATCTGTAAAAACTTGCGTCCAGCGTCGTTCAAAAATCTTGTAAAAATATAAGTCTCAACGCAAAACGCATTTTCCTGATCAGTCCACAGACCACATCTTGGAATGGATGTGTCATATTTTTCAGTCGGATCACCAGTCAGCTTGTAGAATCAAAAAGCAATTGCACGTGCGGTTAAAAACGTGAAATACAAAATATGATGATTCTTCATTATATTACAACTGTATATACTACTTGCATTTGGCTTCATGTATTTTACAGCATTCGACAAACATTTCCGTTTGTGAGAACGTTTTTCAACCGAAGATGCATCTATGTATTACACGGCTAGAGGTCACTTCACCTAAAATCGCGAACTAGGTCAGCCACGCTACACTGCATGCAACATTCGCCGACTCTGATCCCCCACGCCTCTGGCAGTCTTACGTGCTCGCCTACAGCACTTATTCCGTCCGGATGTCTGCTTTGGCCTGACTAGATCCCGAGTCGTTTGTATGATGTACAACGCGTGGGTTCTCCAGTGGAATGGACGTTTTCTCACGATATGCCAGGGATAATTGAGGTCTATGACAGTTACACTGGGAACAGCTAGTCCATCAGCCACTAATGATGTGTTCCGCTCGCATTATGGCACGGAGCCTACCAGAAACCATTCGCTTGTAGCACCAGCCACCGAACCTGCTGTCAATCGCGCACCTGATTAATGTCGGTTACCATCGGTAGTGGTTATCATGTATTGTATGTATGTGATGTAATTGTAACTATGATGCCACTTATCTGTAATTGTAACTATGATGCCACTTCTCTATGGTGAGCAGGTAGCCATCAACTACCATCATATTGCATTCAGTAGCAAAAATAAACTTCAGGCATAAGCCAAAAGGAAACTCACATTCATATCCCTTATGTTGAGGCTGTGGTCAATGGTCATTGGTCATTGGTCATTGGTCACGGATGGATGGCAGAGGAGGTTTGTGGCATAGAACGCTACAACTGCTTCCTACGGTCAGATGACACGCATTACTCGTACATCAAAGTTGACAGACTTAAGGACAAATGTTGCATGAACGCAATGAATACGTTCCAAGTGGACAGCTCTCCCCCGGAACAGCTCATCCCGCCCCGCTGAACAGCGATCGGTGGGGGGGGGTGGGCATCGTGATCTCTCTGGATCCCAGCCGATCAGGGGGGCATCGTGATCTCTCTGGACCCCAGCAGACGTCGTAGTGTCCAAGCCACTACCTCGGGCGGCCAGAATCCAGTGATCAGACGAAGCCGCCCAACTTGGGCCCTAAATAGTGGCCCGGACGAAATGGGGCGGTAAGGTCCGATACAGTCGGCTACAGCCCGGTCCGCTTTGTTTGGCACAATATGGCCGAGTCAGGGGGTATGTCGAGGACTGTGCAGGGGGTATCAGGTATCGTAGTATAACGTATGTATCAGGACCGTACCAGGGACCTTACTGTGACGTGACGAAGGGATCCCTACAGAGGACCGGATCCGCCGGAGGGCTGTCCTGGGCCGTCCCGGGGTGGGGTGGGCTAAAGAGGACCGTGCCGGCTCGCCGGGGCTTGGTGTAGAAGGGTCTACATCCAGGCGGCTATCCCCAATGGGATAGCCGAACCCCCGGCTAATGGGGTGGTCGATCGGGACAATCTCTAGATCACTGCTTACCGGCTACGGCAGGGTGTGCTGCAAAGTCTATTTTTTGCATTCATTACTTATCAAAGCAATCATGGTTAAAAGAAGCATTGGAATGTTTCCATAACAGTAGACTGAACATCAACACATAAAATGAATTAAAAAAACAGAATCACGGCTGGCCAACGGTTAAAAAGACGCGCAGTCGCGCAGCCATTGACATTTGGGAGTGGCTGTGGCTGGCTGTGGCTATGATGCCATGGCTGTGGGGCGGCTAGGCCAAGGAAAAGTTCAGCCATGTACAGTGGCGGCGCGTCCATTAAGGCACTTTAGGCAGTGCCTAACCAAAGTTCATACCCAATTCTTGCGCTGTTTTGTAAGAGTTTCGTTGTCCAAAATCATAGGAAAATACCAAACAACTTTTTCTTGACACTATATTTTGCATTAAAATGACAAAAAATTGATCATGCTACATATGCAGAGAAAAACTGCGTATTCAAATTGCATATATACATGTTTATGATAAACTTTAACAGTTTTAATTTAGCTGCCATTCATGCCTGGTTTTTCGCATACTAAAGCAAGCTACCATATGGCGAACAATTGGGCAGTTAGGCACGGACCTACATAGCCAAGTATTTGGCGAAAAGTCTTGGCTTAGACCAGATATTTCGCCATACTTTTGCCCATATATGTCAATTGTATGCCAAAAATTATATGGCTCACGATTTGCGACTCCCGCAGAAGGTCGGTCTTCTGCGTGCGAGGGAATGCGGAGGTGGCGTGCCTGAATTGCTTGTTTCGTCGTTTTTTTTAGTCCATGAATCAGTCAGTGTCTTCTAAACAATGGAGAATAGTGAATTCTTGCTCGTTTTTGTGTTTGGTTTTGGCCGTTTTAACACATAACAACTGATCAGTGATCTGTCAAACAATGGAACTAGTGTGACTTTGTGGCAAGATTAAGAAACTGCTTTGCTCCGTAATCCTTTCGGGGTCAACTGAAATAGGAAGTCCGCTGTCCAGGTAAGTGGGGACAATATTGTCCTAATCTCTATCAATTGATCAAGATGATTTGGTTCCATGACGCTATTGTTTGGTCCATAGACCATACGTAGTTTATCTTTTACTGGAATAAGTGCATCTTAACAATACAAGAAAAACCTTCACATTAGTTGCATGACATAGAGTGTTATTTTTAGTCCAGGCTTATGACAGTAGGTATCACAATACCTAATGGCGAAGCCGCGGAGAGAAGTCTCCGTGGCACAGCTGTCCTTGCCTTATGGTGCCACCTATAGCGATTAGGGACTGTTACCTAAGTTAACGAAATTTTCAATAGGTGGCGTGATTCTCTATTGGCATATGCGCTTGATTCTCTATCTATTGCCGCGGGAGTCGGGACAGGCAGAGGACTGTAGCCAAGGGGGACGGGCCATGCTCCCCTGAACGAATAATTCCACTAGATAGAATGGATTCCTCTGAACCGACCCCTGCCCCCCCCCCCCGGTCAGCATCATATGGCTGATTGATCAAAATGGGATTTTTTCGACGTGCCCCCCCCCCCTGAGCAAAATCCTGACTACGTGCCTGGGACCAGGAGCGTTGCCTAACCAGTCACTTAAGGCTGGCGCCGCCACTGGCCATGTAGAACTCTTCTGTCGTCGGACCAGGACAAAATATGCTGGGTCACGCTTCTGTCGGTGTCACAGCCTGGGACAGGAGCCGGAGCTGTACCGTGCCAGCCACGTCGAGTAGCAGGACAGGTCTGACACAGGGGTGATGACAAACTGGACCGACTTTTGATGTCTCACTACAGAGGCAACATACATCAGTCAGCTTGACACCACACTGACAGTTAACAGAAAGTCAAGAATGCATAAATGAGAATCTAGGATATCCAAGGCTTTCACTTAGGTTGAGCAGAACTATAAATGGAATGCTAACGCTAATAGCTCGATAGTAATAGATGTACATATTTCACAGATAGCTATAAAGTATAGCCACGTTTTGGCCACAACAGTGACACAACAGTTGTCACACAACAGTGACCTGTCACACAACAGTGACCTGTCACACAACAGTGGCGATCGGACGTAGCGACGCGCGAGACCCGCCTGACGTGCACCGAGCGGCTCCATCTACCGAGAGTGCAGCTCTACAGCACTCAGAAGTGTTTTGCCTACCGAGCCGCCTCAGAGTGGAGCAGTCTGCCCTGCGAGGCAACCAATACGCCCAATGTAAAAAAATCAGAATGGCACGCCGTCGACGGGCCGTGTAAGTTGCAGCGAAAACTGAGTAGCTATGTTTATATTTAGAACTCGAAGTTGTGCTGTTTTGCATTTTAACGTTTTTTATGCATGTGCAACGGTGTTTGGGCACTTGCCTGATTATACTGTCCTTTGTTTTTCATTCGTTGTCATTTGTTTTTCAATTTGGTTGTGTTTACAACTACGTTTCTTGTCTTACATTGTGCTTTGTCTGACTGATATGTCCTAAAAAAAAACTGTGCTCACACGGACGGACATGAAATACATGAACATGAACATGAACAGTGACCTGTCACACAACAGTGACCTGTCACACAACAGTGACCTGTCACACGTCTCCGACCGGCAACGCTAAGACGCCGTTCGGCCCCGCCACGTTCTGGGAATGGCCCGGTCTCGCTGTCGTGTCGACTCCAACGCACCGCTGAACGCGACAACACGACGGCAACACGACGGCAAACGCACGATTGACTCCGACACCTCCCCTCCCCTCTCCTCCCCCCCGCCCCGGCCAGACCGACCCGACTGCCGTCTACTCCAGGTCAGCCCGTCAAGGGCTGGCCGTGACATCTACCGAGCTGCCCTGCAGGCAAGGTGACGTGTCAGGAGTCATGTTTAGCACTCCGGCTGTGTCAGACGTTTTCTTCAGCAACAACAGCGGCGGTAAGCAGCGGCAGCTGGCCTGGGCTGTGGACATTTCATTGAGCCTGCAAGGGGAGAGTTAAGATTTAAGTGGGCCGGGTCCGTGGAGAACCGGAAGGGCTGCTGGAGGGCGGTGGCGGGCGGAGGGCGGTGGCGGTGGCGGTGGCGGTGGCGGGCAGCCGGGCGGCGGGGCGGGGCAGCCGGCCGGACTGCGGGGAGCAGGGAGGGCGCCAGCACCACAAAGCGATCGTGGCAGGCGTGACCACAGGCGTTATAATTGGTGTGTTCGCACAACCACACATACACAAACACAGAGTAGCAGCTGGTGCCCCACTGCCCCGGTCAGCCGGCCCGGCAGCTGTGGAACACTGGGTCGGAAGGAATCAGACGTGAGACGACGGCAACGGCAGCACCTAACTCAGCGCCCAGAAGTTACCGTTACAGCAGATGTAGTGTTAGCCCATAGCACCACAATGTTACACATCACATCCATCTCTTATTGGATCTCGTGATAACACTTCTGTAGTTCCAAAGGGATGCATGGGATTTTTTGGCAGAAGGTCCTCTGACTTCTCTTGCAGCAATGACTAAATAACAACAATGAAACAGTAAAAGTATGTCGACTTCTAGTTGGCCTTCCACCATTCTCCAACACAACCGAAGAAATATGTTCACCCCTGTAGCTCAGTGGTAGGGCACTGACTTATCACCCATCCCGGTAGTGGCAGCCCGGCGTTCGAGTCGCTTCGGCGCTCGCTATTTGCTCCTGACTGGGATGGCCTGCGGCCGGTGGCAGCGGTCGCACCTAAGGTCAGGTGACGTCAGTGAGCGGGGCGGACAGTGTCCACTGTCCACTGTCCAGGTATGTCGGGCACGTGCAACTTTCGCTTAAAAACTCTGCCAGCTGCCTGGAATTGCCCGATCGGACGGTAAGGGTCAGGGTCTGGAGCCTGCGCAACAGGCTATGCTTAGCGTGGGTCCTGACCTCGGCAATCCCATCCATTAAATTGGCTCGAACAAAATGCATTAAAAAACGCCGCATCCGACTCCGCCTTTGCAGGAGACCGCCCTGGCGACATTTGCGGTTTCAGGCTGGCCGACCGAAGCGAGCAGATGCCGTCTTCCGTCGTGCCATCGAACTGCACTGAACTGCCGTCCAACTAGCGAACTGCGTCGAACTGGAGAAGTGCCGTCGGTGCCGCCGGCGTCGACAGATGAAACCGGCGCTTGCTTAGCGGCACTGAAACGGTGCCATCCGTCTGTAGCGCCACCAATTGGCATTGATCGATGCTCTGCCGCCGAAATCCATTAGCTGCCGTCCAGATGGCGAGAACGGCACAGCAAGAGACAGGGCACAAGGAAGAACTTCCGGTCCCAGTTCTCAAAAACGGCGACGGAGCCGCTTCGTTATAACTTTCAACGAATTCACCGTGTCAGTTACCAGTCAATTCAATTCATCTCATCTCGGAATTAATACCGAGTGCCTGGTTATTTGAAAAGCACAGTGCCGAGGCCGTGCGAATTACGGCGCCGTTTTCCCACTTGACCAACTCAATGAGCCTGAGCGGAAAATGCAGCGCGAGGTGTTCACATACCGTTCGGCAAACTCCGCTGGGAACCGGCCGCAATTTGGCGCGCCGCCCGGCTTTGATCCAAACACGGCGCAGCACAATAAAAACGATAATCGGCCGCGCCGCCGTACCGACCGGCGCCAGATGGAGCCGTACAATTGATTGGGAGCTGCCGCCGGGCCAGCGCCGGTGGCCGAGTGAATAGCAGATTACCGCCTCTGAAACCCGTGACCGGACGCCCCCGTCAAACCCCGGAGGCCCCGGAGGCCCCGGAGACCCCGGAGGAAACTGACAGCCCGTGCATGACCAGCAGACGTTGGCACCGCGCCTTTCCACAATTCGCTGGGACGAGTAGCGGTTACCTGTGGTCGTAGGTCATAGTGAAGCCGCAGACGAAAGGTTGACGGCTTACGAACTGAAGACGAGCCGCAGACGTGCAGCGGACGGACCACTTACAAGTGCCTTAGACGAGCCAGACGAGCCAGACGAGCCAGACGAGTCATAGACGAACCACAGACGAGCCACAGACGAGCCGGAACAATGTCAGCTGGAGGACGAACGAGCCGGAAAACGAGGCTCAATGAGCTGCAGTGCAGCCCTCTGAGGGGACCGTTACGGGTAGCGTCGGTCCCGGTCCGCAACCACGGAGGAACACGTCGGTCCCGGTCCACGACCACGGAGGACCACGTCGGTCCCGGTCCACGACCACGGAGGACCACGTCGGTCCCGGTCCGCGACCACGGAGGACCACGTCGGTCCCGGTCCGCGACCACGGAGGAAACACGTCCGGTCCCGGTCCGCGACCACGGAGGACCACGTCGGTCCCGGTCCGCGACCACGGAGGACCACGTCGGTCCCGGTCCGTGACCACGGAGGGTGCAAAACTGCCGGGACTGGAGACGCTCCCTGGAGGCTTCAGAAGGTAATGACTTAGGAACTGCATCAAACAATTCACAGCTGCCGATAAGGGCTGCAGGGCTTTCAGAAGTTTGGCATCAGCGCTTGCAAAGGATATGCGTTTACGAGAAGTAAGAGGCGGTTTATGAGCGTGACGCATAAATGGAGTAAATACGACATGCCAGGTATGCCAGCCGTACCGTACCAGACATGTCAGGTATGCCAGCCGTACCGTACCAGACATGTCAGGTATGCCAGCCGTACCGTACCAGACATGTCAGGTTTTGATATGAAAAAAATCGTTTTTATGTGAGCAAATATCGAGAGGGCATGACCATCAGCGTGACCATCAGCACGAGTCCTAGTACCTACATGCTTTGCATTACACCCGAGTAAAACTGTATAAACCCGAGTCTGCAATACGACATAAAAGACCTTTACTGTGAACGTGAAGACTGTGAACTTACTGTGAACGTGCTCTAGCGGCCGCAGTTCTGGTCCTATATTCAGTCCTAAATAGACCATGTTCGGCTCTATAAAATAGCATCTGAGCTACGGTTCAGGCAAAACAAATAAAGTGTGCTAGAAGCGAATCGGACCCTGACGAAGTCCAAACGAGATGTGATGACAGCCGATCGTCTCGACAGGCGATAGTCCTCACTGCTCACGTTCCACTGTGTTCTGAGAACTTCCAACAGGCCGCTGTTTCAGTCCTGCAGTCCAAGTCAACAACAGTCAGTCCCGCTCACCCAGCGGGAGACAAAGCAGAGACACGGATGAGACAGGGAGCGGCGAAGATGGCAGAGACGGCGGCAGAAGGCGAACTATTTCAGCAGGAGATAGCTCAGATACCCGGAGACGGCTGGAGAGGGCAGGACACGACGGCGGAGACACAGGTGGTGCCCGGCAAACAGGGCTAATAACACGGGGCAGTGATGGGACACGTGTGCCTGTATCCAACAGCGCGGCGGACATAGACGGGAGATAACGGAGACAGGAGATAACGGAGACGGGAGATAAGATCAGCGTCATTAATTGACGAGCGCGTGGTCCATTCCTACCCGGATACACCGTACAAAGCGAGACGCGGAAGAAAAAATCATTATATTACCAGGCGACATCGAAACTTTAATGAGACTAATCAGCTGACGCGCCGCTTAATTGGACGATTCCAATCACCGGCTTGGTATCCGTCCGGAAAATACCATCCAACTAGTTATCCGGGAAATACCATCCGGCTAGTTATCCGTCCGAGCCTCAAGACTGAAGACAGACACGGGAGTCACTCGCGGTGGTCTTCCGACCCCCCTCATGACGCGTGAGTCCTCTGACTGGAGCAGTCCAGCCTCCTCTGACTGGAGCAGTCCAGCCTCCTCTGACTGTGAGCAGTCCAGCCTCCTCTGACTGGAGCAGTCCAACCAACTGCTGACGCGTGAGTCCTCTGACTGGAGCAGTCCAGCCGACTGCTGTGAACCCCAGCAGCCTCTCACGCCAGGCGAGGAGTCCCGCATAGTCGGGCAGACTCGGGAGTCCAGCCCGCCGCTGGATCGCTTCACGAACGGCTGCCGACGTGATCGGCGATCTAGCGGTAGGTAAGAGCCTCTGCCGCTGCCGCTGCCGCCACACCTGCCCTGCCCTACTAATGGGTTCTGGTCGAGCGGTTATATTTACACCGGCGTGCCAGCCGGCAGCTGGGCGGTGGGAGGCGGGAGGCGGGAGGCGGGAGGCGGGAGGCGGGAGACAGAAGATAGTAACGAGGCAGCAGGAGGAATATGTGAGCTGCAACTCAGAGCTTGAAGGCTGGTAATGGGCCGAATATTTTTTGTATTATTATCAGCAGGTAGTTGGAGACGGGATATATGAGGATCCGAAACAGGGAACTATTAGCATGTGCGAAAGAGAAAGTCGGACCACGCATTTGACCGACTGATAGTTAAGTGTTTGATTAATCGGGGGACTCAACAGTGACCAAACTTCTGCCAGGGTGCATCGGAGCGTCATTCGCAGACATTGGCTGGCAGTAAACAGTTCAACGCTTCACTGCATAATGCCATAAACACTCCGCTGCAACTACTATCATGTCCAGGAGAATCTCGCAGAGCGATTACTATACAGCCGCCGAGGTAAACAAACTAGTCGGGACTACACGCGGGCGGGACGATCAATTACATATTTTAGAATATATGTAACCCAACAAGTGTTATCAGCAGATAGGTGGCGATATTGGCGCGCGAGGTTCAAGACCAGTGGGAATCAATGCCGTGGTGAGACATCGCGGAGCTTCCAGCTTGTTCAGGCTGTGACAACAAACGGAGGGGTCGTGGAAGTAGCGAAGTAGCGAAGTTTACCTTGAAATAGCAAACACAAGAAGATAGGGCGTTCTAGGCATAGCTGAACCTGACAGTGATGAAGGCACTGTTAAGCAGCCAGAGGCTCATGTTATGCAGTGGTTAAATACGAAGGGCCGCGGCTAAGGAATTCGAACTGGGGGGCAATCCGAAAAATATTGCCAAGGCATGTGGTTAAGCGCAGGCACGTAGCCAGGACTTTTCTCAGTGGGGAGGCACGTCAGTGGTATAATCATATTTCTCTCCTCAGCCCAATGTTGNTTTTTGAACGATTGGGGGACCGAACAAGAACGAAGCGAAGGGATCCACCGGTGCGATATATTTGCCAACACAAATAAATCGATCGAACAGTAACACGTTTCCTGAAGGAAGATCTAATCAGCTTATACAAAGGATAATTTGTGTTAAAGCAGTTTTTAACCTGCACCCTATTGGTTTTCGTCGCAAGCTTAGTCGTGTGGCAGGGAAGGCATCTGACGCCCCACACGCCCCCAAAAAACGGTTCATATGGGGACCAGATAGAATCCACAAATGCCGTTAGGCCCACCCCACACGGCTGCATTGTTCATGCGTTGCGTTGCGTTGCGTCACTTCTCAATGCGTCTCAATGCGTTGCGATGCATCAATGCGTCACTCATTGACGCATCGCTACGCATTGAGACACATCGAGACCCATTAAGACGCATCAAGACGTGATGGAACGCAACACAACGCATGAAAAACGCATCCGTGTGGGACGGGACTTAGATACCTCATCTAAATTCATGTCAATATTGTCACATCGCTCAAAAACTGCAGCTGTGGTTCGACCAAAAACATCTTTGGAGGGGGTGGCATTTTACGTGAGCTGGTGAATTAAACTGAGATGACCCTAGTAAAAATAAATAAATAATAATTAGGTACGCAAATCATGCCGAAACAGCTGTGCCAGAAGCAGTGGTGCTGCACTCAGCCAGTTATCGATAAAAACAAACGGGGGCTTCCCAACCAAACCTTCTATTATCGGTCTTGTCGGTCAAATGCTGGCGCACAGCCCTAAGTTTATTCATCGGATATGCGGTGAAATAAGTTATTCGATCGAAATATGGCAGTGGTGACCAAAGGAACCTTGGGGAAGGGGCGAGGGCCACCACAGAAGAGACAAACAGCTAAAAACTTTACGAAGGGGAGAAATACTGCTTCGCCGAAATCCCCCCCCCCCCACCGTTTGGTCGTGTGATGTGATTAAAGACGTTTTGGGTAGTGTATGTTCCTAGGACCTCACACATTTTCAGAATCTTATTTTCCACGTATCATCGGAAATGAAGCCATGGTATATGTGTCAATGTCTGATCTACGTCCAGAAACAATGGAAAACCAAGAACTACAAAATAAAACTGTTCTGGCTGCCAAATTCCCTAAAAAAATCAAATAATAAAACGAGCTCATTGGGTTTTGCCACTTCATGGTTAAATGGCTGAAATAATAAACTTCCTTTCGTTAATTTGCTTTGAAGTTGCCAGAATGCTGGCATGAAGTAGCCAGCATTCTGGCTACTTCAAACATTAACTCAAATTTTAAGAATGAGCTTCAGTTTTAAGCTGATTTCAGGCGGCTGGGGATTTCACTTTTTGGTCCCATTGGATCAACCATTTGCCAGAAAACATTAAGGGAGCCAAATAAGCATTTTTTTTGGGACCAGACTCATTTCTATGCAGGCATCGAGGGCCACCCAAACGTATAAAACCGACACCTTATTGCTCCACGCCACATTTCAACCAATTGCGAAGAGGGACCGAGGGGCGAGTATATCTGTCCTCAAGATTGTCGCTTAAGTAGGTCTGTAAGCCGCGTATTATTGGTTTTAAGGAAAGCTTGTTTAGTACCCCGCTCTATTATAATATAGGACCGTACAATCGTGTATACATACGAATTTGCTCCACAAGGGGGGCAAAATTTTGATCACCTGGGGCGGGAGCCAGCAGTTCACCTGTGGAGCTTTTGCACTCCCTCCCATTTGCATGCTATCTGCAGTATGCAGTATCAGTAAAAAACAATCGGTTGGTGGGGAACTAAAATGTTTTGCTATAGGCTATTTGATTGCCACCATATATATATTATCGATGTCCGCTCGGTTCCGATATTAATTCAGTTTTTACTTGCCGGGCAAATCGGCTCACCTGGAGGCAATTTCCCTCACTAGGGGGCAATTGCCCCCCCGGTTAAATGTTAACCTAGGCCCTGCCGTACTTCCGCACCAATCACTCGATCGACAGATAAACGAAGCGACGGCCAGCTGACTGGAGCGTCGGGCAGGAGGTTGCCTTGAAACCCCAAAGGCCGCCCGGTAGACGCCAGACGAGCAGGGGTGCTGCCCTTCGGGCTGAAGATGCACCTCAGGGGCTCCGGTTATAACGCGGCAGACCACCTCCGTTCAGCATCACTCGCTCCGACAGTGACCAGACTGATCACAGGTTCACAGCCGCTCCTCTCATTCAACATGAAGCTGGTAAGCGCCACGACTGGTTGATTGGGAGCTTCAGGGACTCAGTGTTGGTCGTAAGCATTCTGGCTACTTCTGATTTTCTTGCTTACACACATATTTGTAACTTGTTTACGTAACGTACACGTGCTTTATATTTGCTTTTATCTGACAATTGTATAATTATATAATTTCCTTTCTAAAATAGTCAAGTTATTACTAAAATTTAATCTAAAGAAAACAGCTGTCAGACTGAATCAATCAAATTAAACGTCGTTCAATTTATTGTCGATTGGACATCATATTAACACTGGCGGATCCAGAACGTGGGAAATGGGGGGGGGCTAAATTTCAAAACATTTCATCAAATTTGAAAAACTCGTCAGATTTGGCTTTTTTGTACCTTACTGAACGGTTTAAAGCAAATATCCCTTAGTAAAGGTTTATTAGATTTCCCTCTACTGTGCAAAATGTGTCAAATTTGTCCAATTTCAGGCGATATGGGGAGCTTAAGCCCCTGCCGCCCTCTCTGGATCCGCTAGTACACATTAAGCAAAACAGCCGTTAGCTATATAAACTAAAGTTTAAGTATGTTTGCCAGTGAACATGTATGTTGTACAATGTACATCCATTGTAACACCGTTGACTGTTCATCTCGGGTCACACCATCTGACCTTTGGTTGACCTGTCACAGGTCATCGTGCTCTGCCTGGCGGCTTTGGTATGTGCTCAGTCAGATAAGGAAGCCAAGATCGTCAACCAGGAGTATGAGATCGAAGAGGATGGATCCTACACATCAGCGTAAGAAACATGAATACAAACAATAGCACTTATGTCATTTTGACAAATGGTTATGTACAAACATATTTGAATTTGCAATGTATAAATATAGAACTCATGTGAATGTTACTTGAGGCGTCACCTTCTCAAACCGTGCTACAAATTTGCCCTCTAAGCGTTTTTAAAGGCCTATACATGTATTTGCTACAATTGAACATGTTCACAGATCATTGGCGGACTAGCAGCCATTTATTTAGCCATAACACCTTTCGATGATTAATAACACTTCGTTTTCTGAAATATTTTAGCATCGTCAGCTACCTTTCAGAATACCTCTTAAATATAAATTGTGCATTCAAACTTTTCAATAAACAAGTCATTTCAAGACACAATAGCCGTTTCCACGATGGTCTAAGGCGCTGATAAAATTCTGAATAATTCTGAAATGTTTTAAAAACCTTTTGGTATGCAACTTTTATGATACGATATATTCACAGAAATATACTACTGATTGGGGCGACAATATCGTCACTCAATAATTATGGAAACATTAATTGAGCTCATAGCAAGTTACATGATACACTTCTGTAGTATTGGGGTCCAAGGGCGCGCAGACACCTTTGGTCAATTTGCGCTGATAAGTTTGCCGCTTTTAAAGAACATATGCGTCCATAGTTCATTCGTTCAGTTTAGCATACTGTCATACTAGTTATTTAATCTGGTAGTGTCATGGATCACAGGTCGGTCTGCTCGCAAGCATATGTGCCTTGCGCAAAGATGTGCTAGAATCTGATATCAGTGGTCCCATTGCTTGGGCAAGTTCCATTTATGCGTCAATTTGCGGAGTCCATATGGCGACCTATAACGGCCCAGCCACAGAATGTGTTTTCTGGAAATTCATTCTGAATCATTTGAAAGGAATAAAGCGATAGAGACTTGACTCAACCTTTCCAAACAGTTTAAAATGTTTAAAAGTTTGGCAAAATAATTACATCGTGATAACTGAACATATGGGCCACTTTGCATAAAATGATTTAGTGCATGTCTGTTCGCGTTTTTTAAAGCGTTCAATGCAGGTCATTCATAACTTTTTAAAATCTTAAGTCAAATCATTGACCTGAGGCTTAGCACTGTATTATCACCTCTGAGAATGTAGTTAACATTAAAAATAATATACGGCTAAAATTAAGCACGTGGTCAATGGGAAAATAGTCTTCGGCTATGCACTAAACATAATTAGTGCATGGCCGAAGACTGTTTTCCCATTGACCATGTGCTTAACTGTAGTGGTGTATTAACTGGAGTGTTAATACACTCCCAAAAGTGTTAATACACTGCTAAACCTTAGGTAAATGACCTTGCATTGAACTCTCGAAAAATATGTACTTGTGATCTAAACAGTTCAGTCGTTCGGCCATGCCACCTAAAATCGGTTTTGCACTCGTGGCATTAAAAATCAGTTATGAACATCGCCTTCGGCTCGTTCATAAACTGAGTCGTTAATGCCACTCATGCATAAAACTATAGTAAAGTAAGGAAATGTTGTACGACATAATTTTGGTCAAATGTTGTAGTGCAACATCGTGTCGCAAAATACAATTGGAACTATGCAAAACATAACATTGCTTTTAGCTTTGATATGCATTCAAATAAAGACAATGACAAATGGAATTGCAAATAATGTGAACAAATATTACACAATTTTCCAGAAAATTTGAATGTCATACCTCATTTCACGCATTTATATTTTTGAGCTGCTTAAAACACAGCCAGGAACAATCCAGGGCAATGGTTCAATGTAACGATGAACAGACAGTAAACTTTTGTCTCTCAAGCACTTAGATATTTCTTACTAGTTAATAAATGTTCACGCAAAAAAGTCATCATCATAAGAATACAAGAAAACCTCACTCTATGGTGTGTTGTAGACGTCAAAACATTCATAGTGAAATTGTGTTGCCTAACTTTCTATATTGATGGTGATCAAGGCTGTTAAAACTAACGTTTTGTTTTGTTTCTGATTTACATTATTTTTTCGTAAAAGTTGAGTGCTAAAGACATTATTATTAGTATAATGTTAAACTTATTTGCATGCTGTGACGTGTAGACAGATGCTGGTGACTTTCACAGACACTATGATCATCTGTTTATTCACACTACTAACGCTGTTATCGTTCATCTTTTCTTCTTTGATGTAAGACAGTAACGTTTCTATTATACGGAATAAAACCAAGCTAGCTGCAGTTAGAGGAATAACACTGGAGTTGCTATCCTCAACAGGTTCGAGACTTCTAACGGCATCCAGGCTAGCGAGAACGGCATCTCCTACCCCGGCAACGAGCCCGAGACGGGCAACTACGTGAGAAGCGGCAGCTACAGCTACGAGTGGGAGGGCGTCACCTACACTGTCAACTGGCAGGCTGATGAGAACGGATTCTTCGCCGAGGGTGACCACCTCCCCCAGGCTCCTGTAGTGTAGATTATCATGTGTTCCCACCTTTCTTTTGTCCTGTTAGATTCTGCTGTTTCTTTGTCCCCTGTGCAATGTTGCGTGATGTCATCTTTCAGATTATGATAATTGTATCCTGTTTGTCCATCCTATTACCTGTGATGTTGGTTCTACATGCTTGTGATTATAGGACCAAACTACCCGCTCAATGTTCACCTGTAATACATGTGCACACAAACAAAATGGTATTTGTTAATTGTCTTGGAAGCAGAGGACATGCAAGTGCTTTCATAAATGCATAGCTATAGATAAACGAATTCCTAACCCTCTAGAAACATCTTCCACGATCTTTGGTGCGCCTTCAGGGATATTCTCCCTACTGATGAACACCTGATGGCTTGCAGCTTAAACTTGCATTGACTTGGGGAGGGGGGGGGCGTTTAACGCCTACTGAATAATTTTCGTAATAACTCAAACAAGATTGGCGCTATCAACGTCAAATTTCGGGTGACTTATTGTACATTAATTTGATGTCTTCAGTGCAAAAATGATGCAATGTTGTCCTGACATTGGTTTAGATTTAACAAATTTAGTAACGTCACTACACATGATTTTGACCCCCCTAAAAAAGTCTACTTTGACATACCATACAAAAGCTAGGTATGTTAGATATAAAAATGCATTTCAAAGATGGAAAATATTGCATATTAAAAAGACTACTTCATGTTGATCCCATATTTCCTTTTTTTACCACTTAACCCTATTCACTTTGGGGGCAGATTCTATCCCCCGGTGGTTTTTTGCCTGCCACTTTTAAACCGTTACGCCTAGCGTTTTGAAATGTTCGAAATTTTCCTTAAATTAAATGACGCGTTTTGTGTCAAAAAATTAAAATCGGCCTAGCAGAGGCGGCTCCAAACGCATGTTTTTGGGAGGTCATTTTGAATGCGGTTGTGCGGCGCATACTTCCTTCGTAGTTTGTGATGAAATAAAAGCGTCAGAAGCTATGTCACTGCTATATACGTCATACATACTTGGATTATACATATTTTGCGGCATAGGTGCACTCAGTTACATACAATGGGAGCCGATATCCTCCGTCAAATAAGGCCGAACTTCAAATTAGTAAATGATAAAAGGCGTTTCACACATGGTGCCCCCCACGTTGTTTGCCTGGATACACCTATGTGCAATATATTTTATTTTACAAATTACATTAACAAATCCCTCATGTGACGTAACTCTCGGTCCAAAAAATCATGAACAGCATATGCTTATTATCAGAAAATACCCCATTTTCCATCCCTGATTACGCCTATGATTTTTCATTTTCGGTACCTGTTCACTTTAGTTTACTGAACGACCATTACATTGTAAGATAAAAAAAGGTTTTGGGCATTGAAAACTCAGTCGAATCACATGGCCGCAAGGAACCTTTCAAAAAACACCCCAAGATTTTCGTTTTTGTTGTCCTCTGGCCCCCCATTTTTGATTAAAAAAGAAATTTCCGGGTTCAAAAAGAAAGACCTTGTCCCGACAAAAAGAAATGGACCTTTGTTCCATCGAAATCGGTAGAGCAGTTCTCGAGATCTCGGGGGCAGAATCTACCCCTCGCTGGTTAACTTATTTCTGGCCGCCCGCAGGGAATAGGGTTAAATTCCTCAAATCATGTTTTTTGGGAAAATGATCACATTTTTTTAATATACTAAAAAACGGTCTTGCTTGCTTGCATCACCCCTATCTATATAAATCCTCACCCTACTGGCCCTCCGCATTTCCAGCGCTTAACTGAAGAATGTTTGAACATCCCCCTCCCTCTTCTAACTCTGGCACGTAAACCAAAACAAAAGACACTGTTCGAACCGTCATCAAAAATCATTTCGAAACTATCTCATATTTTTGTCGCTCACGTCAAAATTCAGGTCACCAGAGGTCATCGAAGATCAAATGTTCAAGTCTTAGAACATCGATCCAGAAGCCCCTAAATATATCGGGAACTATGCTATCTAGAAACAAACGACAAAAAAAAACGCAAGCCATTGCAACTTTCAATCGACCTAGTTTTCCTAAGATTTGACCTTTGATCAATAGTTTAGGCTCTAGAGGTCATGAAAGTAAAAAATGCTGATTTTAAATATCTTCGCAAATAACTTTTTTCCTATTAAAGATAGCGCAATACTGTTTACGTCATCGTAATTATCTCGTCAAGGCGCTTTGCAATTTGTAATTTTTATCATGTAAGCCAATTTAAAAAATGACCTCAGGTCAAAGGTCAAATTGTGACCAAGGAAGGTCATGTCAAAATATATAGAGACGTGTTCTCACAAAACAAGTGCAATTGGTGAAAGTAACACTTCTTCTTATCTGCATTATTTCCAGAGTCATTGACGAAAGGGGCTGTTGGTGACCATGAGATGACCTCAGATGTCCCTGTATGGGTCACTGAACGAAACCTGCACTTAAACATACATAATATCATATGATAACATTATCCCAGAAGGAAATCGTCTGATATCCTTTGAAAAAGAAAAGCATTCAAACATTTTTCCATGATGGGAGGGCACCCAAAATTGACACGACGCCGTAAGGCACCGATGCCAAAAATCCAGAGGAAACCATTTTGGGATACTGATGACTTAATTCAATCTTAAAGTTGATATACGATCCCCTTTAGAAAACTGTGGGTCATGTCACGAAACGCAATTTTGGGGGAAGTTGGGTCACTTGACCTGACCTGGTGACGTCTGAACTAATCCACACGGAAAACGTTTAAATTTTCGTAAAGTGCGGAAAGGATCAATGATAAGTTATGTCGAATTTGGCGCCGCTACACTCCGTCGTTTTTTCGTTATCTCGAGAGAGAGAAAAAAACAACAACAAAAAACAGAGGGTGTTAAACTCCCCCCCCCCAGACTAGTGGGGAGAGGGTTAATCTCATCATTATGACAAACACCACCATCTCATAAATTTCAAACGCAATGACCTGACATGAGATGTCTTAATGTCAAAACTTACAACAATATGATCAATTAATACACAAATAGATGTACTAAATTTGGCTAAGATGTGCCTTGCCGTTTTTACGATATTTCCGAAGAAAAACCTCAATGGATTAAAGAACTCTCACCAGTGAAGGGGTTTAGTTGCCAGACCTCCACACACAATCAATCTCTACCCACAGCTGCATAAGGACCTAGGTCAATACAAATCCGGTTGTGTGCCGCTCAGCAAAGGGACGTTTGACCGGTCCCGAATCGATTACAGGCACACAATATCATAATGGACACCGCCTTGTCTGCACACATTGGCAAATGACGGACTAAGCCGCTGTAAAAGAGGGTCTGCGTGTATGAATTCTGTCTTGAATGTACGTTACGAGCAGCTCCTACTGAGATCTCCAGTGAGCTTGTATCCCACGAACATTTTAACGATACCAAATTATTAACAAGCTTTTAAAGGGAATATAGCACCTTGGGGAAAGTATGTTAGAATGAGGAGAAGAATGCCCTGATTACGGTCCTGGCATTTCATTTTTGCGAAAAAAGTCAGAATTTGTTGTAATTGGAAAAATATAATATGTTTAACATGTGGACGTCACACCAATCTTGCGTCCACCAAAGCGAGTCCTGTTGTCGTCACAAGGAGGCATCGAACGGGCAAACTTTGCAGGCCACTCGGCCCAGTGACAGCTGCTGTGCCGGGCCACCGCCAACGGTGGGTGCACCGGTAGGCGTGAAAACGCGGGGACTGGCTGGGTCGACCGGCGCTCGCTCGCGCCGGTAGGACGTGGCGGGCACGCATACGTTGAACCACTAGGTTGCCGACGCCTGACCGGACCGTCAGGTGCGGTCGGGCGGACGCAAGGGTGAACTGAAATTACTGGGCGGACGCGTTCAAAAAGCGATGCGAAGGTGAGCAGGTGGCAATCACAAGTGGAAGTAACTATGATGACGTATGCGTAACGTCACGGATTTGTGACGTTGAATTTATACCACATATGACCAACGGTTTTTGCGTTAAAACTCAGCAACTAGGCGCTTGGAGGGAAAAATTTACGGATTTTGGGGTTCTCAGCAACACCCGACAATCTGGTATCTCATTAAAAACTAATGTTTAAAGGTGCTATATTTCCCTTTAAAAGGCTTCTGTTTGTCAGAAAGAGACAGCCAGATAAAATGTGGCTGCCAGATTCAGGTAAAATAGCATGCTGCAAGCAAACTTCAAGCATACTGCCCACATCTATTCATTCAAGCACACTATGACATACATATTTTGCTGTAATTTATAAATTATGTTTTTGCATTGTCTATGATTCTATACGTAAGCTAAATGAAAGAGACAATGTCATGTTGTGCCATCTCGCCACTATTTTATTTCGCAGTATTTGCAATTTGTTTGTATTTATGTGCATATGTGTGTTTAAGTGTCAATACATTTTGTGCCAATGTTTGAGTGTGATAGAAACATCTGACATTCGTGCTAACCATCCATCTTGCCATGACCGGAGATGGCTGTTTGAAGAGGGCACACGCTTCGCTGGGCCCAATGGTGCTCGCAGAATTTCACAATGGATAAGTAATTGCCTTGAGGGAGCCACTAATATTAGCTAAAATTTTGCCTCTCCTTCTGCACGTGCTCGTCGTGCCATTAACATGTTATGGGGCGCCGTCACTGACCTGGAGGGGCGCCTTCACTGGCCGGAGGAGCGCCGTCACTGGTCGGAGGGGCGCCTTCACTGCCCGGAGGAGCGACGTTGCTGGCTGGAGGGCGCTGTCACTAGCTGGAGGGCGCTGTCACTAGCTGGAGGAACGCCTTCACTGGTCGGAGAAGCGCCGTCACTGGCCAGAGGAGCGCCGTCACTGGCTGGAGGAGCGCCGTCACTGGTCGGAGGGGCGCCGTCACTGGCCTGGAGGAACGCCTTCACTGGCCAGAGGAGCGCCGTCACTGGCTGGAGGAGCGCCGTCACTGGTCGGAGGGGCGCCGTCACTGACCTGGAGGGGCGCCGTCACTGGTCGGAGTGGCGCCGTCACTGACCTGGAGGGGCGCCTTCACTGGCCGGAGGAGCGCCGTCACTGGTCGAAGGGGTCCCGTTGCTGGCTGCAGTAGTGGCGCTGTCACGGGCCGGAGATGTGCCGTCTATGGCACGGGGCCGGAGATGTGCCGTCTATGACACGGGGCCGGTGAATCTAACTGGCCGGTGACGCCGTCACTAGCCGCAAGAACGCCGTCACTGGCCAGGGTGGCTTCCGCATTGGCCGAATGGCCAAAGTGGCACCGTCACTGGCCAGAGGGGCGTCGTCACTGATCGGAGGGACCCAAGCTTTGCATGTCCGCCTCGGGTCCAAAAGACCAGGTCATGCCCTGAATGACCGTGCACTCGGTATGCAACTGGCTGGGCCGTACTCCAGGGCCTCGGCTAAGGAATTGTCACTGGATGAGGGGCAATTAGAAAATGCTAAGCAATTTGGTTAAGCAGGCACGCCAGTCAGGATTTTACAGTGAGGGGGGTGACGTCAAGTTGAGTATCATATGTTTCTCCTCGCCCAAAGATTGTGATCGAGTGGTAGGGTCGGGTCGTCAAGCAGAATCACATTTTATTTCTAGTGTGAATTGTGTTTGCTCGGGGGGGGGGGTGCATTGCCTCCGTGCCCCCTTAGCCATATGCCTCCGTGCCCTGTTACTCATATACATAAAAAGGTACGGAATACATTTTAAGTGTGGTAATGACAAACATAAGTGTAAAACAGAAATAAAACAGGTAGGAGTAATATAATAGTTGAAGCTGATATACAAATTATAATTTAAAACACGCCCACCATCAAAGGTCCCATACCTTGTATATCATTTTTTTTTTGAACGATGGGACCGAACAAGAACGAAGCGAAGGGAATCCACCGCGGTGCGATATATTGCCCAACACAAATAATCGATCGAAACAGTACACGTCTTCCTGAAGGAAGATCTAATCAGCTTATACAAAGGATTAATTTGTGTTAAAGCAGTTTTTAACACCTGCACCCTATTTGTTGCGTTCGCAAGCTTAGTCGATTGTGGCAGGGAAGGCATCTGACGCCCAACACGGCCCCCAAAAAACGGTTCATATGGGACCAGAATAGAATCCACAAATGCCTTTAGGCCCACCCCACACGGCTGCATTGTTCATGCGTTGCGTTGCGTGCGTCACTTCTCAAGCGTCTCAATGCGTTGCGAGCATCAATGCGTCACTCATTGACGCATCGCATACGCATTGAGACACATCGAGACCCATAAAGATGCATCAAGAACGTGATGGAACGCAACACCAACGCATGAAAAACGCATCCGTGTGGGACGGGACTTAATTACCTCACGTCTAAATTTCATGTTCAATATTGTCATCGCTCAAAAACTTGCAGCTTTGGTTCGACCAAAAAATCTTTGGAGGGGTGGCATTTTACGGTGAGCGGTGAATTAAACTGAGATGACCCTAGTAAAATAAAATAAATAATAATTTAGGTACGTAAATTCATGCCGAAAAGCTGTCCGCCAGAAAGCAGTGGTGCTGCACTTCAGCCATTATCGATAAAAAACAAACGGGCTTCCCAACCAAACCTTCTATTTATCGGTCTTGTGGTCCAAATGCTGGGCGCACAGCCCTAAGTTTATTCATCGGATATGCGGTGAAATAAGTTATTTCGATCGAAATAGGCTGCCACCTACAACTAGTGCGTGACCAAAGACACCTTGGGGAAGGGGCGAGGGCCACCACAGAAGAGACAAACAGCTAAAAACTTTACGAAGGGGAGAAATACTGCTTCGCCGAAATCCCCCCCCCCCCACCGTTTGGTCGTGTGATGTGATTAAAGACGTTTTGGGTAGTGTATGTTCCTAGGACCTCACACATTTTTCAGAATCTTATTTTCCACGTATCATCGGAAATGAAGCCATGGTATCATGTGTCAATGTCCTGATCTACTCCAGAAACAATGGAAAACCAGAACTACAAAATAAAACTGTTTTGGTTGCCAAATTCCCTAAAAAAATAAATATACAACGAGCTCATTGGGTTTTGCCACTTCCATGGTTAAATTGGCGGAAATAATAAACTTCCTTTCGTTAATCTTGCTTTGAAGTGCCAGAATGCTGCATGAAGTAATGCCAGCATTCTGGCTACTTTTCAAACATTAACTCAATCTTAAGGATGAGCTTCATTTTAAGCTGATTTCAGGGCGGCTGGGGATTTTCACTTTTTGGTCCCGATTGCTGCAACATTTGCCTAGATAACATTAAGGGAGCCAAAAGCATTCCTTTTTGGGACCAGACTCATCTTCTATGCAGGCATCGAGGGCCACCCAAAACGTATAAAACCGACACCTTTGCTCCACGCCAATTTCTAACCAACGCGCCGAGACGAGGGAGCGAGTATATCTGTCCTCAAGATTCGCTAAGTAGGTCTGTAAGCCGCCGTATTATTGGTTTTAAAGAAAGCTTGCTTTAGTGACGCTCTTATATAATATAGACCGTACAATCGTGTATTGACATACGAATTTTGCTCCCACAAGGGGGCAAAATTTGATCACTGGTGGCGGGAGCCAGCAGTCACTGTGGAGGCTTTTGCACCCCTCCCCATTTGCATGCTATCTGCAGCTATGCAGTATACAGTAAAAAACATCGGTTGACTAAAATGTTTTTGTATAGGCTATTGATGCACCATATATAGTATTATGATGTCCGCTCGGTTCGATTTAATTCAGTTTTACTGCGCGGTGCAAATCGGCTCCACTGGAGGCAATTTCCTTCACTAGGGGGCAATTGCCCCCCGGTTAACATGTTAACCGAGGCCCTGCCGTACTCTGCACAATCACTACGCAACCCGATCGACAGATAACGAGCGACGGCAGCCTGACCTGGAAGCGTCGGGGAGGGGTGCTCTGAAAACCCCAAGGCGCCCGGAGCCCAGACGTGCAGGGGTAACCGCTCGGGCTGAAGAATGATCAGGGGCCTCGGTATATAAGCGGCAGACCACCTCCGTTCAGCATCACTCGCTCCGACAGTTGACAGCAGACTGATCACAGGTTCACAGCCGCTCCTCTCATTCAACATGAAGCTGGTAAGTGACGCGACAGGCTGATTGGGAGCTACAGGGACTCGGTGTTGGTCGTACGCATTTGGGATACTTCTGATTCTCTTGTTTACACACATATTTGAAACTTGTTTACGTAACGTACATGTGCTTTCTATTAAATTGTATCTGACAGTTTTATAATTATCTAATTTCATTTCTGAAATAGTCAAGTTAGTATTAGCATTTAATCTAGAAATTACAGCTGTCAGACTGAATACAAATACAAATGTGCCAACAAGAACCCGATCGCGTCCGGTGCTGCATGTCCCAGTGGCCAGGGTAAACACAATTGAGATGGGGATGTTTGTCGCTTGCCACGGTTTCCCGTGAACCAGCTCTGTGAGAAGCTGCCTTCCACTGATTTGTTTGGGGCAAAGCTAGCTTTTAAAAAGCAGGCGAATGCATTTGTGGCTAGCATGTAATTAATTTGATGGTTCTCGTTTTATATTATGACTGTGTATTTGTATTTATATAAATTTAGGTAATTAGGAAATGTTATATGACTTCGTCCATAATTGGGTCCGCCTGTTGACGGTTTGAACTGAATACAGAATACAACGTCGTTCTATTTATTGTCGATTGCACAACACATTAAGCAAAATAGCCGTTAACTATATAAACTAAAGTTTAAGTATGCCACTGAACAAGTATGTTTCACATCCATTGTATCACCGTTGACTGTTCATCTCGGGTCACACCATCTGACCTTTGGTGACCTGTCACAGGTCATTGTGCTCTGCCTGGCGGCTCTGGCCTGTGCTCAGTCAGATAAGGAAGCCCAGATTGTCAACCAGCAGTATGAGATCAACGAGGATGGATCCTACGATTCAACGTAAGAAACATGAGTACAAACAACAGCACTTATGCCGTTTTGACAAAGTTTATTTACAAGTATTTACAATGTATAAAGATAGAACTTATGCGAAGTTTTGGTTTCGCCTCTCAAACCGTGCTACAAACTGCCCTCTAAGCGTTTTCAATGTCTATAATGTTTTCGTTACCATTGAAAATGTCAGCTCTTTGCGGACATGCAGCCATTTCTTTAGTCACAATATCTTTTAATTTTATAACACTTTGTTTTCTGAAATAATTTAGCATTGTCAGCGACCTTGCGGAATATCTCTTGAATATAAATTGTGCATTTCAACTTTTCATTAAACAAGTCATTTCAAGACACAAAAGCCGTTTCCACGATGGTTTAAGGCGCTGAGAAAATTCTGAATCATTCTGCAATGTTTTACAATATTTCGGTATGCAACTTTTAGTTTACCATATATTTCCAGAAATAAACTACTGATTAAGGCGACATTATCGCCACTCAATAATTATGGAAACATTTATTGAGCTCATAGCAAGTTAAATGATACACTTTTGTATTATTGTGGTTAAAGGGTGCACCGACGCTTTTGGTCAATTTGCGCCCATAAGTTTGCCGTTTTAAAGAACATATGCGTCTTTAGTTCATTCGTTCAGTTTAGCATACTGTCATACTAGTTATTCAACCTGGTAGTGTCATGGATCACAGGTCGGTCTGCTTGCAAGCACATATGCTTGCACAAAGATGGCTAGAATCGATTCGATTGTCCATTGCATTGGGCAAGTCCATTGTGCGTCAATTACGGGGAGTCCATATGCCGACCTTTAACGGCCCAGCCACAGAATGTTTTTGAATCATTCTGAATAATTTAGAAGATTCAGTCGATAGAGACTTTACATCTACCTTTCAAAACTTTTTAAGATGTTTTAAAAAGTTTTGCAAAATAATCCATCGTGATAAACTGAACATTTAATGTCACGTTTGCATAAAATGATTTAGTGCATGGCCGTTCCGCGTTTTTTAAAGCGTTCAATGCAGGGTCATCACAACTTTTTAAAGAGTTCAATGCAAAGTCATTGACCTGAGGCTTAGCAGTGTATTATCACCTCTGAGAATGTAGTTAAAGGAAATAGTTCACCTTCAACATGGGTTTTGAACTGAGATAGCAGTTTTGTAGCCCGTGTTGAAAAAAAACCCTAACTGCAAGTTCTCTGGGCTGAAAGGGCTCTCCAGCCGAATATATTTCACTTTTGTCCGAAGGATTGTGGGCCTCACACGCCTGGCAGAGGCTTCTGTGGGCCTCACACGCCTGGGCAGAGGCTGTACAGTAATCTTACGCGACAATACATTCGAATTTGATTGGCTGAGCCGCACTCGACGTTGCGGAGAGTACGCATATAGTTTTGATGAAATTAATAATTTACGTCCTTTTGTCCTGAATCGGCACGATGCATGGCTATTTTTGACATTATGAAAAGACGTATTTGAAAATATAATCAAATTGTGCTTGAAAAAAATAATCCAAGCTGAACTATTTCCTTTAACACTCAAAATAATACACGGCTAAAATTAAGCACGTGGTCAATGGGAAAATAGTCATCGGCTATGCACTAAACATAATAAGTAGAGTAAGGAATTATTGTACGACATAATTTCAGTCAAGTGTTAAAGTGCACTGTGCAACAACGCGTCGCAAAATACAATTGAAACTATGCGAAACATAACATTGTTATTAGCTTTGATATGCATTCAATTAAATACAATGACAAATGGAAGTGCAAATAACGTGAACAAATATTACACAATTTTCAAGAAAATTTGAATGTCATACCTCATTTCACGCACTTCGATTTTGAGCTGCTTAAAACACAGTCTGAAACAATCCAGGGCGATGGTTCAATGTAACGATGAACAGACAGTGAACTTTTTTCTCTCAAGAACTTAGATATTTCTTACTAGTTAATAAATGTTTTCACCAAATAAACTAAGTCATCATCATAAGAATACCAAGAAAACCTCACTCTATGGTGTGCTGTTGTAGACGTCCAAAACATTCATTAGTGACATTTTGTTGCCTAACGTTTCTATATTTGTGGTGATTCAGGGCTGTTTAACTAAGTTTCTGTTTTCGTTTCTCAATGAATAGTTAAATAGCTCTTGAATTTACATTATTTTCGTAAAAGTTTTGGTGCTAAAGACATTATCTTTAGTATAATGTTAAACTTATTTGTATGCTGTGACGTGTAGACAGATACTGGTGACTTCCCACAGTCACACAGTGCCCATGCTGTTTGTTCACCTCTACTGACGCTGTAATCCTTCATCGTTTCCTTTATTGTGTAAAACAATACCGATTATATTTTACGGAATAAAACCAAGCTATCTGCAGTTAGAGAATGACACTGGATTTGCTATCCTCAACAGGTTCGAGACTTCTAACGGCATCCAGGCTAGCGAGAACGGCAATCTCCTACCCCGGCAACGAGCCCCGAGACGGGCAACTACGTGAGGAGCGGCAGCTACAGCTACGACTGGGAGGGCATCACCTACACTGTCAACTGGCAGGCCGATGAGAACGGTTTCTTCGCCCAGGGTGACCACCTCCCCGAGGCTCCTGTAGTGTAGATTATTGTGTCATCCCACCTTTCTTCTGTCCTGTTACATTCTGTTGTATCTTTGTCCCTTGTGCAATGTTGTGATATGTCATCTTATCAGAATTCTGATAAATTCATTCCTGTTTGTCAAATCTTATTACTGTGATGTTGGTTTAACATGCCTGTGATTATAGGACGGCAAAACAGCCCGCTCAAGTTCATCTGTAATCACATGTTCCACAAACAAAAGGGAAATTTGTTAAATGGCTTTGATGCGGAGGACATGCAAGTGCTTTCAGAAATGCATTGCTAGTTATAACGAAATAATCAACCCTATGAAAAAAACGTTCTTTGACGGGTCTCCAGAAATCTTCTCTTTACTGAGGAACACATGGGTTTGCGCCACGCTGAGTCTTGATGGCAATTGCGGTTAACCGCTTACCCTGGTGACAAGAAAGGTTAGACACAGGCGTGCTCTCAGTTTTCGAGATATGTGCCCGTATTCACTGCTGATTTTGAAATATTATGTCTTTGAAGATAGGAACAGTCCAAAACTCCCAAATTAAACAATGTCTCTTTACTGTTTGTTTCTACATCTGCTGGGCATTTTATTATGTGTGTAGAATAGTGAATAGGTAGAATTATAAGTGTTTACATATTTGTATATTATTGCTTTAGAACGAACAAACATAAACCAATTTCAAATAGTGAATTTTTTCATTATACTGTACATTTAAGTCCACAGATATAAATGGGCTGCAATATTATATAACCAGGCGATGGCTACGTGGTTAAAGGACAACTTTATGGCAATGTCAATTTATGACGAATGGTATTTTTGGGCGAAAGCATATGGTGTCGAAGACAACTTTGACGACATGTCTTTTTGAGGACATGTGAATATGCCGAATGCTAAATGGCGAATGTGTTTTTGTCGAAATGTTTTTTGCGGAATGTGAAAATGTCGAAATGTGTTTTTGCCGACATGTGAAAATTTAAAAAAATGACGACATGTGAAAAAGTCGAAATGTGTTTTTGACGAATGTCTTTTTGCCCGACATGTACAAATATCAAAATGTCATTTTGCCGAAATGTGATTTTGACATGTGAATAAGTCGAAATGTCTGTTTGACGAATGTCATGACGACATGTGAAAAAGCCGAAATGTCTTTTTGACGAATGTCCTTTTGCCGACAAAAGAAAAGATCGAAATGTATTTTTGCCGAAATTTTATTTGGAAGATAAGTGAAAAAATATTATTTTGCCTAACGTCATTTTGTTGGCATGTGAAAGGGTCAAAATACCTTTTTGACGAGTGGGAGTGTATCCCGCTCCACTGGCCTGGGCTGGTAAAAAGTGCAATCATGATGCATAAAGCGGGCGCCAGAAAATGTCCCTTCAAGTTTAATCCGGGGCCGAAAGGCCATTACAACTATTTCGGCCCTTTAAGACCACATGTGATGGCGAGCGAGGACTACTTTAATGTGATTTCTGTTGTAAGAACGTCATTTGATGGGTAATAATTGTATTATCGTTTGCTTGGAATATGTGACAGTGTAATCTGCTTCAACAGCAATGCTGAGGTCACGGGGCCGCTTAGTTTCGGCCAGAAGTGGTCGGGGGCCACCGGAACCGTTTTTACCCAAGCCTGCCACTGCACGCCTGCGACGACGCTAAATAACAAAATAACTACTATAGCATGGAAATCCGAAATTTAAGCATATTGGCAAAACACATACACTGATAAAATGGAGCTTAATATTTTTCGTCATTTATGCCGACGCGCCACGTCAGCATACTCGTGACGCACCTGCGAGTTGGTATGAGATAAACTAGGTTATTGTTTTACTTACATGTTGTACTTACATGCTTATCGGAATATCACGTTTTTGTCTTGTGTTTTTTCCCGGAGGAGAGTGTTTTTTTATAACAAGAAATAACACTTTTTGTTTTTTCCGAAAATCAATTTAAACAACGTGACCTTTGTAGCCGAAAAAAGTTTTTTTAAACTCGAAAATAACAAAATAGGGTACCGGCCCAGATCCGAGAGAAACATTATGTGTTTTTAATTTTTAAATTATAGAGATTCGCACAATATAATTAGTTCGTGGCGTTTTCGATAACTTTCCCTATCGCGGAATAATTAATCAAATTAAGGGACACTGTCCACTCAATGTAAAATTTAATATGAAATGACAGGCCGAGGATTTGATAAGCACCATGAAGCACTTTTTTGGTTTTAATTCGCGCCCAGTCGCCCAATATCGTGCCGTTTCAAAGTTAGTTTTCTTGCAGCCAATGAGGTGTTGACGGAGTCGCCCACCGACTACGTACCAAAATACATCAATTGGCAGCCTTGTGCAACTATGGAAAAATTAGTGAAATTTTTTGCTTTAAGGCATTCTACCGGCAAATTATGTAATGTAGCATAAGCATTTCATGTCTTATTATGCTGATTTGAAAATCATTTGTTACGGTGGAGAAGGAAAAGTTCCGGACTGCACACAAAGGTTTTAAACTTTTACGAAAGGGATTATTGATTTCCAGCATCAATGAAGTTTGTTGCCGCGACCGAGGTTGTTTCTTATGATGTGGTCCTCCGATTCCGGAGATACCAAATGGAAAAGAGTCTGTTCACGTTTCCATGGCAACGACTCAAATGCGGCAGATGCGCTAGATTCAATGTATAAGCGCATCGGCGTCTCATCCAATTGCAATAGCGTCAACCTGCAATTAGAAGCCCACAAGGAGCTTCACTCTGCTAAATTATCCAGAAACATAGGCAAGTATTACGATAAATGAAAAGAATTGAAAATATTACCAGAACTAAATATTAAAGTTATCACACGCACTCAAAGACATGCACCCACCCACAAAGACATGCACATACACCCACACCCTCACATACAAACATGTACACACACACACACGAACTCGGTAGATGCAACTGCAAACGCAAACATATAAACTTAGTAATCATCTGTTCACTCTTGCCCCCTCCCCCAATTTATTTTCATTACTCAAACATGCCTCGAGACATCCTTCCAGACGTGGCCCGCTGCTGATCTCCGTTTCTCGGTGGGTCGTTGGTTGGCGCTTGGGCGCGGTTGCCGGCCGGACGTGAGCTGCGACTGGGGTGGCGAAAGTGGGATCCGTTTGCTGCCCGCGTTGGAAGAGAGGTGCGTTGCCTTGCTGTCGCGTGCTGTCGTCCCACTCGCTGGCTGATCCTGCGGTCTGGTCTGCCGCCCCGCTCGCCGTGGCCAGCGCATGTTTCCGCTTCTCTTGCCGGTGCTTGTGTACTGTAGCTGGCCGTGAATGCGATGACCAGGTCATGTGTAAAACTGTTTGTTTGTATTTTTCCTGATTTACGTTGAAGTGGCTAGAGAGTGTCAGCATCAGGCACACATCGCCAGTAATGTATGTGAAGCATTTTTGATTGTGCCCGATTTTTGTATGCTTGCTCTTATGCAAATCCAAAACTTGTACTGTTAAAGAAATGCAATAGCGTCAGCTGACGGTTGGTCAGTTGATATCCCTTCTCTGTGATTACAGTTACTTGAGCAATACGCTTCCATGTAAGTAGTGTGTGTATAAATCGTAAACAGTTTTTAGATTCTTATAAGTAATGAAATAAATGATTGTTTTTTTTTGTTATTTGCGCTTTTTGAATAATACTTTAATGGCAATTAAAAATCATAAGTGGTCCTTAGGCCTTGTTTAAGCCTGTTTTTGCGATATCATCCGAAAGAGGCAGTGTCCCTTTAAGGCACATTAACTTAGCTGTTAGCAATCAACCATTGCCACATGACGACAACTGCTGCAGATGGCACCAAATGTATTTGGGATTCGGCAAAAACAAAAATGTAATATTTGAATTGTCGACAGAAAAAATGCATACGTCAAAAAGGTATTTTAGCTGTTTACATACATTTCGGCTTCATCGACAAAAGTACATTGTTGCAAAAATATATTTCGATGTTTTCACATGTCGTCAAAATGACATTCGTCAAAAAAACATTTTGACTTTTTTACATGTCGACAAAGCAACATTTCGACAAAAAAAAATATACTTTTTCACACGTCGTCAAAATCACATTCGGCAAAGAGACATTTCGACCTTTTCACATGTCGTCAAAATGACATTTCGACCTTTTCACATGTCGGCAAAAAGATATTTAGAAATTTTTACATTCGGCAAAAAAGCATTTCGACGTAAGTACATTCGCCATTTAGCATTCGGCATATAAACATGTCGTCAAAAAAACGTGTCGTTAAAGTGTCCTTCGACAATATGCATCCACCAAAATGACATTCGTCAAAATGATATTCGCCAAAGTGTCCGGACACCCTCTAACCACACACCAAATTAGAACACAATTAGCCAGCCGTTACCGAGTTTTTGCGAGAAAAACAATAACACCCCTCACATGGCACGCGCCACGCGCAGTGTCAGTCACCCGCATGAGTCGGCATCGGTAAAAAAAGATGATTGGATGGGTCTGCTCAGCAAAGACCGCGTGTCAATCGGACGTGCGGTTGCCGGAGATATGAGCTCAAAAGCGTCGCCACGGGTTGGGTTGGGCCGCTCAGTCATATTTTTCCCATTTACCACGTAAAGACGAGCGAGCGCGAAGCACTCGCTCGTATGATAAACTTTTTTTGCTTTAATTCTTGATGATGTTTTTGCATTGTCGATGTGTCTATACGTAAGATAAATGAAAAAGGCACTCATAATTTGCATTCAAACCATCATTTTATTTCGCAGTATTTGCAAATTGTATGCATGTACTATGTACAGTTGCCGGCAGAAGTATCGCTACCCCCTGGCTGGCGCCTGACGAACACTGGAGCGGTAGGC